>JABUIW010000031.1:1936885-2018809 GCA_013363375.1 Menidia beryllina | reverse complement strand
CTGACTTCACTAACTTCTTTTCTTCTTGTTTCTGCAGGTTTTCCATGTAAATGTGTGCTTTAGATAGGTAAACTAGGTAAGATAACAAGGTATAAACCTCAGGTAAAACTAGGTATGGTAAAGAGGTATCAATTGTTACTGCGGGTTTTCCATGGAAATATGTACTTTAGACAGTATCAGGTAAGGGAGGAGACTCTTCCCCTAAATGTTTATAATAATAATACCGTACACACGTAAACATATCTGTGAAGATTCTCATTCATTCAGGTCTTGGTCAAGCTTGAAAAGTTCAATTTAGGCCACTGGACGTAAGGTTTTCTAGAAGACGTTTCGCCTCTCATTCAAGAAGAAGCCTCCTGAAGAAGCTTCTTGGATAAGATGTGAAACGTCTTCTAGAAAACGTCATGTCCAGTTGGCTAACCTGAGCATATCAAGCTTCACATGTAAACACAAACCATTTCTCAGTAAAGAGAACAGTGTTGCTACCATCCAGTCCCCGTCTGTGTGTGTAAGTGTGAGTGTGTGTGTGTATGCACACCTTGCGCTGGTGTTTTTCGGTGAGGCTGTAATGTAATTGGGCACACGGTCTTCCGGCAGCTCCGAGTGTAAACAGCCCAGCTTTCTGGAACTGAAGCAGCTGGTAACAAACATAAAGATTTTCTTATTGTCTTGGAAAAGGAACAACAGACATAAAGTACTTTTAGACAACTAATAAAGACCATCCAAGACATGACATTGTTGTCTGACATATACAAGTCTGATGTCAATCAAATTTGTTTTTGTTCTAAAAGATGTTGCAAAATAGCCTCACTTTGTTCTAGAACATCTTGTATAGGGTGGTTGAAGCAAAGATAAAAAAAGGAGAGTTGTAACAGAATGATTACAACATATGACTTTCTACGTTGCGATAATAATCGGAATTCCAAAAACAATCCACGTGTCTTAAGACAAATCCAAATATATTTCCATACCTCACAGTACTGAGGTTTCCCATTTTCCCAAAGGCATTCTAACAGCTCCATTCTGCCGAAAGAAATGTCAGAGGTCACAGCCCGACAATGACGTCTTCCACTGCGCATCTCACATGCAACCTGGACTGTTGCTCCTGTTAGTCTGCAAGAAACAAAACAGAGAAAATGAGAAAGGGATTTAGACAGTAAGCGATATGTGTGTATCATCTTACATGTTTTAACATTAGAAGTTTTGCAAATATGTCAGCAAGCTTAGTTTGGATGAACTTAAATAGGTAAACCAACTGTGTTTTACTACCTCAGATGAGAGTGTGGGCAGGCCTTTGCAAAGCGGACTCTCAGTTGGTTGAAGTCTCTCTCACTGAACATGCTGTCTTTGAGGGTCAATTCCCTGAAAAACACCTGAGAAACCTGAGCCAATGAAGAGGCTCCATCGGTTTTAGAGGTGGGATCCTCCTCCAGCAGGGTTAATGTGAGTCCACCAATGGACAGTCGCAACAAGGCATCAGGCTTCATCCGCTCTGCCTGGCCGCTGTGTGATCGCCCTGCAAAGATAAGGATTTAATTCAGTACCACTTGGACAAAAAAAGTTTGAGACATATATAGAGCAGGCATCCCACTGGGCTGTCTTTACCTCTGGTCCGACTGGCTGGAGGGATGCTGGAAAGGCAGCCTGCTACAGGATATCTCCTGGGACAGGTCATCAAGCCCTGGCAGGGAAAGAAAATAAAATTCAATCAAAGCAGAGAATAGGGTTGATTTGAATTAGAAAAGAAAACTTTGAAGTCCAAATTGCTGTAAGTGTACAGGATACATAATTCCATAAAATGCTGTGCCTAAATAAATGTACAATTTGTAAACAAACTAATATCTAAATATATGTCTAAATAAATAATTTCTATGAGGTGCAACAATGTATAGGAGCATATTCTTGAAGGCTTCAGCCCTCTTGATAAACGATAACATTGTGAAACATAAACATAAACAGCACATGCAGTACCTGTGCAGACAGCACTGTGGGCTGTGAGAAGCTGGATAGACTGTGTGTGGAGGACTCCATGTCACTGTCTGACAATTCACTTCCAGAGCGGATAGATGTCACGCTACTGGTCATACCAGCTGGACCCATAGAGTAAAACATTTCTGTAGCAATGAATAAACACATCGGGGGCGTTAAAGACAATCGTATACAAAGGCACTTCTTAATGGCATGTTCTTGACGTTGTCTGCTCTCATATTTGGAGCACAATAGTACAATGGCACATGCTAGTGCTTTCTTATCTCTAATGGGCAGTCTAAGATTGCCAACCTATAGTTTTCATACAGTGTTTTCTTCAGCAAACTTTTAAAGGTTCTGAAAATGTCTAAATGGAACAACACTGTGTAACTGAACAGGCCTTGTTTCCACACATTTTGATTCAGTGTACCTGTTCATATAGAGGGGAGAGAGTGATGTAGTGTCAATATGGACAGTTTGCTAAAGGCAGGACAGGTCAGAACAGGTGCCCTGCACACAGAGCTACAGTTAAACAGGGCGATGCCCCTTTGGACAGTAAAAAGCTACAGTGCAAACAGTTTCCCCTACATTTTGGGAGCATAACTTGTTCACTCCCAGTGTCACTCCTCCCTTTATGCCTCATACACTTTGGTCCCCTGACTTCCCTATGAGCAATCTGTTTTCCTCCCTCCTTGTAGCTTGAACAATGCTTTGCCGGTATAAATGTGCATATTGTTTGACCTTATGGCCAGAACTGTTCGGTGTTTCTCTGCGATTTCAGGCAAACAGAATGACTAAACTTGTGCTGACCTCCATTCTCAAAGCCGGTTACGTAGGGCTCCAGGTCAGGTTCAGTCTCCAACTCCCTCGGACTGTATCCCAGCTGCTTGCTGAGGTCTTCCTCAATCATGCGCAGGTCATCCGAGTCTAATGGACGACTGTGTACTCCACCACACTTTGTGTCAGGTTCTTAAGGAAACAGAACAAAAAAATATATTAATATGTGACAGAACAAGAAACAGGCCTTCTATATGACTCACAATTTTAAGTGGCGTATGTTACCATGTATGTTAAAAGCATGCTAAACTTCTATTCAAAATATCAAGAATGATAAAAATTGTATGAATTTCTTTGACACTGAGGCAGCAGCCGTTAATTGTACCAATGTCTATACAGAGGGCTGCCAGCAGGTCTGTCAGATGGGTTATTTGATCTGGAGACAGCAGCATGTGGACACAGCCCACTTTCCCATCCAGCTCCAACTGATGGGCAGAGAAAGAGAGAAAAAAAAGAGGGATTAGTGTCAGAGAATGGCTATTTCTTATAAAGGAGTGAGCCACACATACCTTTGGTCCAGGCAGCATATCATTCTGTTTGATCTTAACGGTGGTTTCAATGAAACCAGAGCAGCTGCCGATGAGCAGAGGCTGAGAAGGGCATGAAGTGGCTGTGGTGGGACTGACTTCCTCTTTGTCCTCCTCGTCATCCTCCTCTCCATCAGTAGCCGTGGCTGAATTTGGAAGTTCCTCCTCAAGAGGACCCTGAAACATGGAGACAAATTAAACAAAATGGTAAAAACATTTCATAGGAAAATCTCTCAAACTTTTTCTCTCAAACCTTTTTTTAGGCACACATTATCTGATCACTCAGACAAATGCATTTAGATAGAGGTCTACTAAATTACATCTTCTCACTAAAGGATGTATGCCCACTGCAGTGGAAAACAAATGAAACTGAAACAGATGACAGATCACAAAACCTGGTGAGATGATTTAACCTTCTTTGTGTACACTGTTACTTCACTGGCCGGATTTTACATACACACTGTGAATGTACTAAGTAAATGACACCAGATCCTGAATGGTTTAGCTGCCTTTGGTACTTTTACAGAAAAGTTATCAGTGTGCATGTCTGATCACAACTGATTACAGAGTGATTAACACTGAAGGTAAAAAACAAACAAACGCACAAATAAAAGTTAATTAAGTTTCATCAGATATAAAGACCACACATGGAGGCTTCTCAGTAAAACAGGAGATAATCTCCACCTGAACTATGCCATTGCTGTCATAGAGCAGCTGAACAGTGCTCAGCTGGAGGATCTTGTGCAGAAAGGCAGGTGGCTGATGGATGTCAACAGGCACAGCAGTCTGGCTGGCTGGATCTCTCACTGCCTCATCAAAGTACTCCAGCCTGGAACAGCACATACAAAATGGCCACAAATTTCATAAAAAGAAAATACAGAAAATCAAGACCTGGCAGAAAAAGCTGCAGTGCCCAACAGAGGAACAGAAGTAACCTGCCCTGAACTTTGACACAACACAAAATGAGGAAAATCGCTACGAAAAGTTGACATGGCAGAGAAAAGAGTGTTCATAGGATCAATGTTATTCTGATCAACAGGGGTAGGTTCTGATACTTTCTACTGCGGACTGTGTCATCGTCGGTAAATACCATCACTATCTTGAACTCCTGAGGAGAGATGATCGGTCTGCTGGAACATCAGATTCACTACCAATGACATGAGTCACTGGCCTGAATCAGACACACTGCTCAAAAACATGCCTGTTATGAGCCCTCTGGTCACTGACCCCAGATCTGCATGGTGAACCTGAGCAGTTTCCTCAGTAAGCCAGGAAAACAGAAAGGGTTCAACATTGTCACCGTGAAATACCCAGAGCTCCAGGGCATACGGGAAGAGTGTAGGTTTGGTTTTGCAAGTGTTTGTGTGTGTGCTTCTAAACTGCACTCTGTAATATATAATCTAAGGATTTGAGAGAGGACTTAAATTTACTTACACTTAATTGTAAAGAGGAAATTGATGATAGAGTTATTTAAACCTGTAAAAGTGAAACTTATGAAATGCCTGAAGCTGCTCCATGCAGTTAAGTTAATCCAAACAGAGAAGCCTGGGTTTAGCTGTGTGCTAAAAAAAAACAGAGCAAAAAACAAGTGAAAAGAACTGACTTTTAAACATATAGTTCATACTTTTTGCATTAGGATGATTGGAGTGGTTTGAAACGACAGTTTTAATATAACCTTACTCAGATAACTTCAACTTGTAGATTTAGTGCTCCATTAGTCCAGTATAACACCATAATTACAAATAATTAACAGAGCAGAACAGTAAAAAATATCAAAACAGTAAAAATAATAATCACTTTATCCATGATTAAACATTTTATACACACTTAATAAACATAATGATCACTGACTTCCTAAGTGTGCCTGTATTTTTTTTCAGTCACTAAAAAAACCCTGCAAGTAGGAATAAACTTGTCAATAATGGCGCAGTTTGCAATTAGCTTCAACCTGATCTCCTCTGACAACACGAGTTCATAAGAGAACAGGGACCTGTTCTGCTCATTTCCTGATGAGCAGAGAAGATGAAACTCAATACCTGGCTTCCATTTACGCTCCTCCATCTCCCCTGGCAGAAGTATAAGTGCTGATGGGGGTTTGTTTCATTGTTGGTTATTATAAATTATTTAGTTGAATGGTTGCTTAATAAGTGAAACAACAGTAACTTATGAAAATGTGAAGCAAAAATTGTGGCTTTGGACGTTTCAGAGCACTTTCGAAAAGTGTTCCCATGTAAAAGGAAGCACGTCTGTGAGTTACCTACATTTTTTAGTTAATCAAAAAAATGTTCTCATTCTTTCAGATTTCTGGAAAAAACATCCCATGAACTGCAAAAGCAGCTGTTTTTCAACATATCCACTGAACAGCTCTCTTAAACTTGAGCAATGTCTTCTTGTGCTTGAAGATGTTTCTGTAGTATCTGTAACAATTGTTGTAGCATAAACAAAAATACTGTAGATGTACACAGGATTTGGGTTAGAAATGCTTGTTTTCCCTCTCTTTTACTTTTAAAAGGAAGATTAAAACCCACCGTTTGATGTGCACCTCTAAGGCAACGCCAGTCTCCAAGTCCAGAGGCTGGTGCTCGATGCGAACAATAGTGTCCAGAAATGTGACTTTGATGCGACGGAGGACTGCAAACAGAGGAAATGAGCGATAAGCAAAGGTTGAACTACAACATAACTCCTACAATTTCCTCCTTTGTCACTCTTCAATTAAAGGTTGTGAGAAGATATGTGAATGTTTGTGGGAACACAACTCTTTCTGTGAGTGTACCTTGGTGCTGGTTATATGCAAAGTACAGCATATTTCTGTTTATGTGTACACCCAAACACATTCTTATTTTAGATTTGCTCACCCGTCTCAATAGTCTGTGCAAACATCTCAAGGCCTTCAAGAGGGGCAGGTGGCTCCTCTGACGCCTCCGGGGGGTCCTTCAGGCACTCCTGAGCCAACTGCATGCTGGACGTCATGCTGGACGACCATCCTTGTGAGTCCCAACCCCCACCTGAGGGAAATGCATCCAGTGTGAACAAAATAAGCCCTCATAATTAACATAAACCATGACAAGTGGAGATTTGTTATAAAACGGTCATTACAGTTTTTTAAAGATACATTCTAATTATTTCTCTTTTATTTAATAAAACATAGGACCATTCTGCTTATCTATCTCATATAACTGACTCCTAGTTCAGGATTTTACAACAGAAGAGCAGAATGTCATGTCAAATGTTTAACTACAACCATGTCTATTCACAGCTCTGTTTACAGGGATAACTTAACGTGAGCAAAAATGAAAGAAACTGAATCCATGTTATAGTGCTTCTCCAGTTTTCTTGGCCACTTCTAGGCCTTTTATTTACAGCATTCACCAGTTGAATCTATAGTACATGTGGTAATATGCCTGCTGCCAGCTTACCAGTGTACTTTTCTTTTTCATAGAATAAGAACAATCAATTTTACTAAATGTCCCTGATTTTTTATTTAATTTGGACTAACTTTTTCATGTTTTTGGTTCAAAGAGGCAGTTTCCAAATGCAAATCCAAATTCCAGACCTCTTTTTATTTAAATAATTAAAAAGACAGGCATTGAGGGGCAGACCACAGCTCTCTGCAAAAGAGATCTAAAGTCAACTGTGCCACTACTTTTGGTTTCTTGTGAAAAGAGCACATTACATAATAAAGAGCGGAAAATCATAATAATAAGCTGTTTTTCCAATTCAGAAAGAAATGCCCACACATTAAAGGTGAATTTGCACCATGACACGTTAATTGTTATTTGAAAACACCCAGGTTAGGATCTAAATTCTATTAAAAATGGGAATTAAATAGTTTTGACTAGATTTTCCATTTGTGGGGTATAGCTCAGTGGTAGAGCATCTGCCCACAGATTAAGAGGTCCCCAGTTCAACTCTCGGTGCAAATGTACATAACATTTATCATAATTATAGCTCTCAGTCATGTCACTGGATCTCTATAAGCGGTTTTATGTATCTCACTAATGCAAAGTAGAGTCAAGAGAACCTTGTGTATCGACCCATCAGGGAGCATTTAACCCACTTACTGGTCCGGTACTTGGGTCGACATGTTATCTGAAGACCAGAGACCTCTAAAGTGCAGTGATCAGTTAGGAGAGCTTGCCAGGGGATGGTCACCTCTATGCTGCTCACAAAGCCCTCCACTATCTCCAGAGGAGCCCCGAGAGACTCCAACAGCTCATTGACGGCCTATGAAGAGCAAGTAAAGAGGAGGCAAAAAGTTAGAAGTAAGAGACAAAACAGAAAGCAAAACAGACTGCAGTGTTTTTATTTTATTTGTCTAACCAATTTTAATGTACACGTGGAAAGCAAAGACAGGGCTGATGCCAGGTATGATTGTGTATAGCCAGGGTTAGCTGGTGATGCGTTCCTTTTCACGTGCATTTCCTCGAAAAAAGGGCGAACTAGGTAAAAGTTATGATGTCAGAGATTGTTGTTGAACTCGAGTGCAGTTGCGAAACAGTCAAGGGTACACGAGTCTCACAACAACACCAGAAGCCTGCTGCTGTGGTGAAAACCTAATATCCACCGTCCCTTCTCCTTCAAAAACTCACCCACACATCGAGGTTGATTTCTTTGATGACACCACTGCCGTTGTACAAGTCCAAGCCCAGCTGGTCAAGGCTCAGTCGTTCCTGCAGAAAGTGACCGAGGTAGTGCTGTAAAAGGTACCGACAGGCCCGCTTCTTAATTGAGCCTGACCAGGGGAAAAGCCAGCGAGACATAGGGCCAGAGAGAGCGGGGATAGGGAGCGAAGAGGTGGCGGAGGAGAACGAGTGCGAGTACAGTCCTCTGGCAACTGCATAACAGACGAAAACAAAGTGTGCTAAAACAAGGAATGAGCCACAGCTAGCTAAAAGGGGCTAAGGAAGGGGTAAGCCGTAACTGTAGTTGTCTCCTAGAATTCACACGAAAACTTGAAAATCCTTTGTGTCAGGACCGACAAGACTCCCACGCTAACCGACGAGGCGTCACTTCAACCGACTGTAGCCGTCGCGGCTCATATTTTCGATTCGTTTGTGTCGAATTGGAGCAGCAGGTTCAGTTGGTGCGTATCTCTTGTCTCTAGGTTGTTTATTGTTATCATACGCCAACTGATGGTATGGTTAACGCGCGTGCGTAACGTGTCACAGTGACGGAAGCAAAACCCGGAAGAGAGAACAGACTACGCAGACTATCGTATTACGCTGAATGATTATTTAGCGCAGGTGTCAATCAACAGGTTTTGATTTGAAGAATTATACTATGTGCAACTTCTCTTCCCAGGTCTTTCTTGTTCGCAGAATATACAATAGAAAAGTATATTGTTTTCATTGGTTTTCACGTGGGTGCCTGTTAAAACATAATTTCTGGGATAGTTTTAAAGATCCTCATATCAGAAGTACTTTAATAATCCCTGAGGGAAATAATTTAATATCACTGGTTCTGTAAATGATGGCCGATTTCAGCTTTGCACTTTCATTTTTTCGCTGTAAAAAGTTGAGTAAAATATTGATTTGTCAATTTGTCAATTTTGAAGCATGGCCTTCTATTCTAAACAATACTTTCAATAAAGTTTTTGGACAGGTGCAAAGAAATATCCATTAATCAAATTCCACTCGGTAGGGATTCATGTTTTTAAAAAGTTATCAATTTTCCAGTGAAAAGGGTCAAATGTCAACCAACTAAATAATCCCATCTTAATGTTTCATACAAAGGACAAAAATAGTATTTTCTCAGTATAGAAATACATTTACTACCAGACATTGTGACATGGACTTGTGATATTCCATATAAAATATGCTTTGATATTTGAATTCTTTCTAACAATTATTTCCGTTTTTCCTTTAATTTCCCCTTATCGCCATTTGGTTGAAAAGCCAGTCATTCAAAAAGCATTGCCACCAAATGGATTATTTCTAGAATTCTGTTAAAAATTATGTTGCACCATCTTAAATTCACCTTAAAAAAATATTTGCTTTCAGCCACATCAGTTTTCTCTTGCAAAAGGGATCCACTCCTGTCAACAAATCTGTGACATCCACAATGACAAATGAAGGAAAGGCACAAGAAAACCCATTGTTTTGTTTTGTGAAATGCATCAATTATGTGCCAAAATATATTTTATTGTGTAACATTCAACAGATTCAATTAAATTGTAATCATCAGATGTCTTTATTCCAATGAAAAATGTAACTAGTATCTATACAAATGGCAATAATGTAAACTTGCAATAAGAAAAAAAAAACAGCATCTTCAATCTTTGGGCCAAACAGTTTTGCTGCTAAAAGATTAGTTAACACAAGTAAAGTTGATTTACATTATTTGTAGTACAACAAAAAAAGGCATTGAGTATAAGAAAACAGGCCATAAATAAAATTACTGCAGCCTTTATTTCACATAACTGAGTAAATTCTTCATTTTACGAAGGCTACGTCTGGGATCTTGCCTTCCGTCTGTAAAGAGAAAAAATAAAAATTTCAATTTGAGCCTCCCTATGTGACATCTGAAAAAGATCAAATCTTGTGTAACTCATAATACCTTCAACTGCGTGAAGATCTGTGCTGCTCTGTTGAAATCCCACTCATTGTCTTGCAGACACCTAGGCAAAGGGAGAAACAAAACCCTCAGGTTTTATTTTACAAGACATCACAACACATTTCCAGCACAATAAGAATATACATACTTTTGTGACCATTCCAGGTTCATGCCTGACTTCAGTGAGAAGGCAGTCAGCATCTCTTGCTGTGGTGCAGTGAGGGTCGGGACAGGGCTGGAGGACGGCGTCGGCGCTGGAGCCACGAAGGCCCGACGGATCTCCTCTGTTGTTGCCATTCGGATGAAAAGCTGGTCGTTCACGATGCACAAACTGCTTGCACAGGGAAAAGGCGTGGTCTTACAGTTTTTTAGTATTTCAACTTTTATGGCACATTGTTGGCATAACACATAAAGAAATGCCAAACTTCCTTCCCTTAGCGGCTCATTAAACCTACCCAGAATTTCCTGCTGGGACAGTGATGAAAACCCGAGAAAAGGCCATTGTGGATTCTCTGGATTTTCCATCAACAACAACTGAAATAGAAATATATCACATTAATTATAAAGTATAAACTTTTTTGTGTAAGGATGCTTGTTAGACCAAAATGCAAATGCATAAAAATACAATCACCTTCTTTAAAGACTCCGCTCACAGTGAAAGAGAGTAGTGTGTTCTGCAAAAGGAAATAGTATGTGTACACAATTAGATCATACGTAGAAAAGTAATAAGAAGAGGTTTGCAACAGAATAAGCAAAAACTCACCGTGTAGGTGTTTACATCAATCGTAAAGGAAGCAATATCATGCTGGGTTTTTGGGAGCTCGTTGAGGAAAGCCACAACGTTGAGGCGTGTGTGCTTCAGCAGCCGGAATCGCATCGCTAACGGTGGAAAGACAAAGTGACAGATCAGGACCTTAAACTAAAATATGCAACAATTTAAAGCAGCTGAACAGCTCTGTGGGGCTAACTCACTCGAGTCTTTGATCCTCTTCAGGTTTCGACTGTCTTTGTAATACTCCCCAAGACTGCTCCTACATAAAATGAGAGGGACAGGCAAGCTCAGCGCGACTGCATCCGATGAGCAGATGGGTGTTTTTAACATTTAAAAAACGTCATAGCCCACTCCTTTACTGCTTCAATTGTTTTACACAGCTGTGTCTTTAAATACATCCATACCTGGAAGGGTTCTGGGTGGAGTAAGGTGTAGTGAGGGACAATGATGCGCCATCATGGTAAGCATCCAGGAGAGGCTGCCGGTTCCCTGAATCGTATATACTGTAATACCTGCAGAACAGACCAGAGTTCAGTTTTGCTAAGTTTGTTCATGAGTCTTATTTATTTTGTTCAAACCTTCTACTCTGAGAATTGTATTAAATACACTGATAATTAATCATTTACTGGTAGGGTCACATTACAAGAGCATGAATCCTGTAAATGAGTAACTGATGTGAATTTTCTGCTTTAGAAAATGTCCAAACTCACTGCTGCAAGAACCGGAGGATGAGAGCTTTGATTTCATCTGTACCGAAGCAGCTTCCCTGAATAGACAAATGAATGCATTGCTTAGAAACATAAAGGAACATCATTGAGACTAATACATAGCAAGAAAATGATTATTGACGCAGAGGCTATACCCGAAAACAACATCAGCACATCAGTTAGAATTAAACTAAATTGTTTTAATGAACCAACCTTGCAAGGAGGGATGGTGGTGGGCGTTTCAACATCAAATCCAATGGGTGGGGGGAGGTCATGACCATCCTACAAAAGAACAGCACGCAAAGGAAGAGAAATGTGAAAGGCATTAATGTACAGTCAGTCCCATTTGAGTCGTCAGCCATGTAGATATTTTCTGGGATTGAAATATGTTTTAACAGCTGCATTTCTAACCAATATTTGATTGAGCTTTTAAATAATGAAGAAACATTATTTCATAAAGTCAGTCAATGCTAAGGAAACCCATTTTTAGCATCTTCCCCCTCAACATTATTTTGCAAATAAAAAGATGGCGTTAACACAAGCTAACAAGAGTTTTACAGTGCAAAACTTTCAAAGAGTGATGACTGAAATGGAAGTGAAGTAAAGGACAAATCAGGGGACCTACCAGTTTGAGAAGCCGGGGAAACCTCTGCCGCACAGCACTGGGACAGGGACAAAAATCAAAGGCAAGACAGTTATCAACCTCAACCATCCCAAACATAAATACGTAACGCAGAGTGGCCAGCTTATGCCTTTCATTTGTAATTTAAAGATGCTCACTTTTTGGGAGAACATTCATGTACAGATACATAATATATATAACCAGTTTCAAAAGAGGTTTAATCTTCTTTATACACAAACAAATCCACATATAGAAAAGAAGGCCTTATCCTTGTTTCTGTTTTTCAGATTCATGCTGTTCCCATCTGAATTCTCCCAGCCCAGAGTGTACTTACCAGCAGGTATACTCACCCTCTCCCCCAAAATGGTGATACACACAGTTCTGACATGGAAGAGCAACACAAGCACACTTCTCATACAAACATGCCACAATCTACCAGACGGAGCTGGAAACCAGGATACACAACCATTTGAATAAGCACAATAAAGAGGTTAAGCGTGGCTGGGAGAGAGGTGGTTACCGCCAGTCTTGTGTTAACTTCCCCCCCAAACTCTGGCCATGATGTTGGAGAACAGTTGAGTCTACACCAAAACATAAACAGGGACTGGGTAAAAATATATTAGGTCAAATTCAGAGACACTGCATGCAGCCCAACATGCGGAGACGTCAATCTTCACTGCGTGGTTTATTTTGTCCACGTCTGTGCCCGTAATTACCAGCAGAGAAAGGCAACCTGAGAAGAGAGCTGAACAAAAAGGACAGCTGGTCTCAGAGCAAGCTGGACCCAGCAGTCCCACCACTACTCCCAGTTTGCTCTGCTGCACAAACAAATCAGTTCTCAGCCTGGTATGCCTCTCTGAAGAGACGGCACATTTCTTTGTGCAGAGTGCCTTGACTTGCTGTTAGGATATATTTTTAAAGCTTAATTTAGAACCAGGCCTCTGGAAAGAAAGGCATGGATGTCGTTCAACTGACTGATAATACTCTGCTCTCTCTGGTTAACAATTGAGCTTTTTTGTACTGGTCACAGCCAAACTGGAGGACGAAGTGTTCTCACAGTTTTTCCCTTCAACACTTTCAGGCAAAACTGAACCTTCAATTTCCAGTTCAGGGCACATTTCTGTCAGTTAAAGGCATTTGCCAAACTCCACTTCATTCACTGAAAGCAGAGGCCTGCTGTAGGCCAGAGATCACACACTGTGGAAGAGAGAGACAGCTCTTTTCTTTGGCTCCTCATTCTCAGTGACGAAACATATCCCCGCTCCTCCTCAGCCCATCGGCTTCACCCGTGAAGTCCTGTTTTTTCACTTTCTTCCCATTGAGCTCTCAGTGGGTCAGAGCTCACAAGGACTGCGGCCAAGTAATCGTGACTGTGCCTGCCTTAGGTTGTCCCAAGGTTTCGAGGTGGGATCTTACCCGTCATGGGCTAACCAGCCTTCCATACTCGCCTTATACAGGGGGGCCGAGTGGGCACGGATTCTATGAGGGGAGGGGACTCAGTGACGTTTCTTTTTCTTCATCCAAACATCTGTCAAGATGAGAATGGATCGCCCTCTCCAATAGGTTTAGCAGTACGGCTCAAAACGTCTTTCTTCGTCTGCATTTCTGAGAGCACCACACATCTTTTTTTCAGAGTATCATGCTCAACTGCTATGTATTAAGGTCAGGAGTGTGATTTTACAGCAGCTTATGCCACAACTAACCAGGACGTGAGCAGAGGAGTGCTGGGTGCAGCATCACTGAGAACCACGAAACTGAGACGTGACCAGAGACTGAACATATGCCCCCAAGAGAAGTTGAAAACTGACAGAGACAAGATGGCTGCTCGAGGCCAGCCACACCTTAGAAGCTGAAAAGGAAAACAAGGTGGAATTATTATGCAGTTCGATGTCCTGTAAGCTACAACGGGATGAAAGAAGCAGCTTGAAACAGAAAGGTCAATCAAGTAGAAAGCCAGGAGGAAAATTAAATTAACAGTCTATAGACATGAAATACATTTTTTAAATGTGCACTATGCAGCACACATTCCTGTGTGAGATACTTAAAGGCACCCAGCACAAACGTTACGCTTTTTTGTAGACTGGTCAGAAACATGTAACCAGTGGTCAATGATTTTCATTTTTCAATCATTCAATTATGGCTAATAAACCGTGTGGTGCAGAAAAAATAACTTTGGAGCTGGGTACAAGTCAAAAGAAATAATATGACTAATACTTGCAAAGTTTAGTGGAAATTCTAAGCAAGCTGTCCCACATACAGCTGAAAATATCAACGACTCAGTTGAACTTTTCCTCTCTTCTCACTGATGATTCTCCTCTATATAATGTCTATCGTCACCCCAAAGAGTCGTCTACTGACCTGATGTATGCGGCCTGGTCCTTAAAGAGCTCACACAGGGGATTTCTGTTCAGCCATAGCTCCACCAGCTTCCACCCTTTCACTTTGTCCAGCTCCCGGTCTGACTTTAGCTGGGAAAGCGCACAAATGAGGAAAAAGAAGAATTATGAAGAGAAAAATGAGAACTCTGCTTGAAACAATTTAAAAAGAAAAAAAAGCTTCATAGAACTGAGCAGCTAATCTCACCTCATTGCTAGACAGGTTAAGTGTCTTTAAGTTAGGCACCTTGGTGACCAAATCCGCCAGTTCATCAAGTTTGTGAATACGATTATTACTCAGGTTCAAACAAGTCAGCTGGAAAGATAAAAATACCAATAGGTATACAATACAACATTGTGCCATATCAGCTTCTTTAATAAACAAGATTAATGACGACGGATCGTACCTCAGGAATGTATTTTTCAATGATTTTAATGACAGCCTCCATGTTTGTCTTCCTATTCAAGATTATATCAATGTTCTGGGACACCAGATCTGTCACAACGAAAAAAACAAAAAAAGATTACAAAGATATTGAATTAGTGGCAGTAACCAAAAGTTAAAGGTCTCTGAAAATTTTGTAATCCTATTTTATTTATTTATTTTTTCAAACTGCCCATGAAAACAGTTAACATGTTCTTCTCTGGTAAACGGTAACGTGTTAGCAGTTGGTTCTCATGTTTCTGACCTGATGTAATGTACCATACTTAAACTGGCAGAAAATGCATTGTTGTACGGCGGACTTACGGCTGGAGACAATGAGACTGTGATTATTACCTGGGTCTGTTCGAATGTTGTTTAGGTCCAGTGCTTGCTGGGAACCATCAAAACGTTTGGCCATGCATTGCTGTGACAGATAGAACTCAATGTAAGAATCATTTTAGAAAAAAAATTAAAAAGGGCTAAACTACAGTGAATTTCCCAATCAAAACCAACTTCAGCCATCTTGAATAGTTTTTTCCAAGCCACCTTTCTGACTGACTTAACTCAGTCCAATGATTTCTGAGAAACACTCAATTTTCTGAGATCTTAACAATTGTAAAACAGTATCCTCAACAAAGTCTGGTGTTCCGCACGCTCACCTTCAGGTGCTCCAAATGTTCAGGTTTCAGGTCAGATTGGAGGAAGGATGGTGGAGCACTTGGGTTGACATGCACTTCCACCTTCAGGTGAACATCAGACAGAAAAATAGATAAGTGAACAGAGATTTTACACTCTTCCAGTTTTAGTTTGCTATTACCTTTGAGAGAAAATTCTGGATAACAAACCTAAAAGTGGCTAATATTTGTGAATACGTATTTGCAGCACATACAATTAACGACCTAACTAATTAATGAGCTAATGGCGCTGAAAGCAGCTGGATCTGATCATACATTTAGGAAAAGAGACTGGGTCAAAGTGAAACATTAATCACTACAGAAACATACCTTAAAACCATCTGAGTCTGTAATCTTGTGGGAGCATTTGTGTAAAGCATTGGCAGCAGCTGAATCGTCCACATAGAAATGTACCCTGTTATGGTCAACATGGTACTGAGGAAACATAAGGAGAGACAAAAGGAACCTTAAAAAAAACATATCAAATTTACCCCAAAAAACAGGACATTTAATTGTTTTATTTATTTAAATAACTTGACAATTTTACAGAAATACAGTATCAAATAGAAGAATGGGCTTAAACTGACATGTACTGGTGTGTAGGAAACCGAGCAGATATTTTGGAGAGCTGTCACTAGCCACTTCTTCTCATATTTCTTTCCATGTGGAACCTGTCAAACATACAAAGAAAAATCTAATTTCCTCTAGGAAGTTACAGTATGGATTTGTTAATGCACTTGGTTAAATGTGATTATACTCACCGTTACTTTGTACCAACCCGACCTGGAATTCATGTTTCTGTCTCCCCTGAAGCCACCTCTACCATTTCCTGCCCCTCTGCCTTGTCGTCTATCTCTGTCAAACCGTCCATCTCCTTTACGAAAGGGTGGTACATATGGGTTGCTAAAAACGACAAAAATAAGTTTTTGGGATAAAGCAGTTTACTTTTTCTCATCCTTATTTCAACATGAACTTTATAAATCAGGGGTTTCTTGCCCATCACCATGACAACACATCAGCAGTGTTGCTGAGGTGCTGTATCATGGTGACAGATAGAAAACTTCCAATTTAAACACATCTTCTCTGTTCCATTGTTACTTTCCACACGTACACATACAGGAAGGGGAAATGAGTCTGTACAGGTCTTAAGTCTATTGGATTTATTTTTCATTTTCATTATTAGGAAGGAAAGCGTAAAAAGTGGGTGTTTTTCTATACCTGTAACAGATTGTGTGATCTATGAAGATAGAAATTAAACAATAAGCTGCTGCTAACACCTTTCACACTCAAACAAATTACAATGTCTTACAATGTCCTTTTAGCTGAACTAAACCTACATTTTACAATGGAAACAATGTGAAGAATCTGGTTCAGCTGGTCTCAGGTTGAAAAAAATGTCAGAACTACGATTACAGGAGTTGGATTAGGCCTTGACAAAACAAACCGGTCGGGTGGCTCATCAAGAACCAACCCTTATTTTTAAAATGTTGATGGTGTGGATTTATATTTACAGGAAAGGTTTTCCATAAACAGAATTAAGTTCAACCAAAGAATAATAGCAGGTGTAAAAATGACAAAGAAAATGTATTGACTGAAATCTAATTGCTTTGTTTTACTGTGTTTGATCTCCACGAGGTAATTTCCATGTGGGCAGATAGCTCAGACTTTGCTGCTGTGCAGAACAGCTAGGAGACTAACTGAAAATGGTCAGGAATGTTCTACTTTCTCTTTCGCTCAGCAAATTACTTGTGCACAAAGTTTTGATATTTTCTGCTCTTTTCGCCTTTGAAGAGATCCAAATTAAATCAGATAGGTGGTTCTCTATGCGTTACCTTATATGAGAATAAAGAGAAAGTGTTCTTATTCACTTTGGAGAGAACTGTGAAGTCCCATCATTAGATAACATGTTTGTGCCAACAGCACGTAACACTTGTAAGTAGGGCTACTTATGACAGCCATTCACTTAAAGAGACCAGCATTCTGAAAAAAACTAATACAAACATTCAGCATAACACTGAAATATGGACAAAGGCTCTCCAGGGAACTAAATAGTTCTTAAGATCTTAATTTCTAATCTTTACAACAGAATATTTACAAAATGTTCTCTGGTTAAATTTATCTACTGATCACAGATTAAGAAATATCTTCATAACTGTTTGGTGAGGAAGAGCAATTAATACATTTACCTTTACATTTTTTGTCTGTACTAATAAATATGATCCCAAACAACCCTGCTTATATACTCCTAAATAAAAGAGAGCACATCATACTCAATAATGTAATGATCAACACTTACAATCTGTGCTGGGATCTGCTGTCCTGAGAGCCGTCACTCATAGCAACATCACCATCTGTATCCTTAAGCCTCCCACGGTTACCAGGGCCTCCAAACCCTCCAGCACCACGTTGGCGGTCTCTGCGCGACCTGTCAAATCCCCGACCCTTGTGGGCGCCTCTGCCTTTACAGTTGCGAAACGGTGCGGTTCTATCATCGTGCTCTGTGAAAAATACAGTAAAAATACTATGAAGTGCTACAATGATATCCAACTTGACTTACTTCCCTCAGAAGATAGACAATGACATTTTTGTAAGAATGTCTATTATTCTTTTGTAATAGAACACATTTTAATCATGGAATTTGTTAAGGTTGAAACTAAATCTATTAATCTTAATTAGATTTCCATCTTTAAACTTTACTTCTAAGAGTGAATCCATAAAAAAACAGCATTTCGCAATGTACCACCCTTTCAGGTATAGAGCACTTTCAATTTTAAAGCGCCCTCCACGTTAGGACAGGAAAAAACAATGTACAAAAGGGTCGTGCCTATATTGCCAATAAATATTGTCCTCTTAAAACAACTAAACTATTCGTGATAATACATTAAATTGGTATAATTGTGTTCCGAATCAACATAATTACGTAATGATGAGATCTCCTGTCATCCCATAACATATGTTACCTCCACTGAGCACGATATCTGATCGTCTGACCTCTCTCTTCACCATAAAGTGATCCCGATCTGAAGGAACAATTGTGAAAACAGCAAAGAAATAAATATGGAGTAATAAACGTGCGCCTTACCACTGTAGTAATGTCCGCCGTCCGCCATATTTCTGTAATAGCGTTGGATTCAAAAACAAAAAATGCCCCGGTTGGAGAATTGTATGGGTGCCTTGATTTCTGACTTTCTGAGTACGCAAAGCCGAAAAGATGGAAGAACTTACAACATCTCAAGTGGTTCTAACGACACACAAAGACAAGGACGTTCACGTCCCTCACGAGCTACTAGCTTAACTAGCGTCTCCTGCTAAGGAGTAACGAGAAGAAGACGGAACCAAACCTTCAACTTCCGGGGCAAAGAAAAAGAGCTGGACATTTAAAATAAAACCTAGCAAAGGCAGCATAATAATGACAATAAAGCATACCAAGAACAGATACACAGAAAATACTTTTCTAACATCAGCCTTGACAAATAGTGATGTCAGATTTAGTATGTTGAAGTGCTTTTACATTAATGTTTTTCCTTAAATAAAAAACAAACAAACGCCTGTCGTCTATATGAGCTAACGGTTTGTTAGCTGCTAAACTTTAGCAAGTCTAACAAAACAAACAGATGGGGTGGAGGCATAGTTATGCTAATAACGTCGAACAAAGACAGACACAAGTCCGCAAAGGATAAGATAAAAGGATTAAAAAAAAATGTTAAGACTGTTTCAAGAAGTTTTTTCGGGGAAACATAATTTTGCACATCATAGAAGAACCTCAGAATTTTCCATGAAAGCTGTGGTTAGTATTACGTACAAGAATAAATTATAATTTTAGTCCTCGACCAGCTTTAAAAAACACCCTCACCTGTCTAATCTAAAAAAACAAAACGGTACATTGTGCGTGTGAAAGTAGTCTTTTTCTTTTCGCATTTGAGTTAATTTTATAAATGATTACGGCATCTTTTATTAAAATAGTCATAGGTGCTACCAAATAAGTAAAAATCAGTTTCAAAGGGGCAATAAAAATAATCGAGGGTCATTTTTAGTATTAAACCAATTTCACCAGAAGAAAAAACGAATTTTAGTACAACGCGTCATTATAATACCACTATAAAACATTTGTGAAACATTTGAATAAGGGGAGGCCAGCTCCTCTTTGTGTTTCTAGCTCCAAATATCACAGAAAAGAGCATACACACATTTATATCAACTTTGGAAAGACTTAATTGCAATAACCCTCCATTGAATTAGCAAAGCCTTGTCTAAAGGCAGAAATTACACAGATGTACCACAAAACGAGGCAAAAAAAATCTAGATTTTCTTTGGGTTTCCTGGCTAATCAAAACCTCTCAATATGGTAAGTTTCAACAAAGCTCGCTTTAAAATATTAGTTGGCAAATTACAACATTGTATATTTGAAATTTTCCATTTTACATCACAATTTATAAATCCATAACTCAAGGTTTAATGCGTTTATTTTCACCATCATCATGTACAGTTGCAGCAGCTGCCCAAGTACAAATCAGTCAAATGCAATTCAATTGAGTACTAGCTCATTAGTGTCTCACTTTTAATTTGGACGTTTTATTACTAGTGGAACCCAGTCACCTATTTAAGACATGACACGGGTAAAAAAAAGGGACATATGGCTTTACTGCTTCACAAAATGGCCAAATTAATAGTTGGTTAAGTTGGATGGAACCTGATAACTGAGGGCAGTGACGATAACTTACCACTGTTCAACACGTGCGTCACCACGGCTAAGTTGGGGTAGCTTCTTCGAAACATGGTTCCGCTGTACAGCTAGAAATTATCTTCAACTTTCCACGACTCAATTTGGGAAAAATTGTGGTCAAATCGTACGTTCTTTTTAGATATGCACCTGATTATTTACTTTTGGTAACCATCTTTTTCCCCTTTAGTCTTTTGAGTTCACTTAGCTGTTGAAGCTAGACTCGGCTAACTATCAGCGTTGTCAAGGCGGCGGTTATTAACTGCAACCGACGCTGTTCTTTTACATGAGTTATTTTTTCTATATAAAATATAAAAAAAACGTCCTCTTCCACGAGTTGTTGGGGTCTGTGTTGGCACCCAGTCTGTCCCTCTCACCCGTCTCCGAGACAAAAAAAAGACGTGGCGCCACCTGCCGGAAAAGACTGAGACCTACAGACGTATTACGAGTGTGCGTGTCTGTAATGTTTGAATTGTTTTTAGTTCAGGTAAAACGAAAAGTAAAAATATGTTTTATTAATCCGTCTGGTCTTCTTGTATGATTTTTACTATCTTTCACTTTTTTTTATATTTTAGTTTAACTTTTTTTTCTTTGCCGAAACTTTTGTGGTTCGCATCTATGAATTATGATTTAGTATGACATCATAGATTAATGATGTGTATATACAAGGACTCAGCAGATTAAAAAAAATCACAGCCCATCACAGCAAGAAAAATTAAAAAACATTCCAGATATACACTATGCACAATTAATGTATCTGTTTTTTAATGCATGCTGTGTAGTCCTCTTGTAAGCATTGATAACATTTTTAAAACATACTGATTAAAAACTGGTAGAACATGACACTGTTCAACCCAATGTGCGTGTTTGAAAACACCTTTCACTATATTTGCTGCTGTAAACTCGTAAGCTTAGTTTGTGAAATCTACCAACCGAAAATAAGTAATCAGAAGATACACAACATCAGTGGATTTCCTGCCTTCTGCGAGTAAAGAAAATAAAATGTAGAAAAGATAAAAAGACACCACTATCTTGGCTTCTGGAATTTGTACATACCAGATGTACAGACAAAACAATCTTTTCACCAGTGTTACAGGTCTTAGTTTCACTGAGCTCCCTTCTCTTCTTTTACTTCATTCAAAGTCAGATGAAGAGATGTTTATCTAACAATTTGAAAGTGTAACAGCTGCCCTTTATTATTCTGAAATTCAGTTCGGTTTTGTGTCACAGGCACACCCTGGAATACTTCATGTAAAGCTGATTTCCTCTCCACAGTTGTCCTCTTGCTGCCCAGAGGCCACACTAATGGCCTGATCCAGAGAGGTGATGAGAGAGGTCAGACCAATGAGGTAACCGTCCTCCCTGCTCCCCTCTGACCAAGGGATGGTGTGTTGGAGCTCCGTCATTTCAGGCAGAGGGGTCGTCTTTCCAAAGTCTATCATCCACACGCTGGCCTTGCTGTGGTCGTGGACAAAGAGAAGCGAGCTGCCAATCACCTGATGGGTTACAAACAGATTAGTTGGGGAACATTGGATTAACCTTACGAAGATGAAAGGAAACTGTACTAGTGTTTGTTCTTAGCTAATGTTATATACACTTGTCTCTACATAAAAACAGACCTCATGGGTTCTGAAAAATTGTGAGCTCTTGAGTGCATCTTTCAGGTCCAGGAGTCTGGAGTGATATGCTTTCTGAAAACACACATTAGTGCAGATAAGGTTCATGGACATTAGTCTGTGCACATTTGTAGGGTAAATGATTAGTTCTGAGCCGTCAGAGCAGACGTGTGGGGAGAAGCTCAACCCCAGGCAAATGGCATTGAATCACCTCTCCTAAAAGATGTTATTCTTCTGTTATAATAAAAAATGAATGAATAAAAATAAACTCTCAGATGACATAAAACTAATTCATTCACCACCTAAAGTTTAGGCCTAAAGCCTCACTTAGCATTTACCTGGCTCCCTCCTTGTCCATAAAAAAAAATCCCATCACTGACGTGTACAAATCACTTTGTTTTATTTTTAATGTTTCATTGCATGTCAAGGTTCCAGCATGGTCTCCATCTTCACTGAATGTCCTTCATCCCATCCATTCACAGTCTGTGAGTGCTGCCCAGCAGCTGCCTGCTTTAATTTGATGTATTTTATCTATGCAACGCAACAGTTTTAAGGACAGGCTGAACTGACCAGAGTGTTAAGGTGGCTCCTGGTGAAGTACAGCAACGCCTCTGTGAGCTGAGTCAAAGTCTGGATTTTTCTGAAATCCCTCTGGACACTGCCGTCCTCCATCTGCAAAACAGAAACAAAAACACAGACAATGCATAGTTAGTTAGTAATGGCGTTCATGTTTAAAAGTGATCAAACCAGCATGGTGTCCCACCATAATGCCCTCTATCCTGAAGCCCAGTGTGGACGTGGAGGTGGTCGTGTCCTTCCACTGAAGGTAGCGGCATTTGGTCACTCCTTTTTTTGTGTGTTCCTCAGCTGATGGGGCTGTAGGGTCTACCTTCACCATCTTATGGTACATGTCACTCCTCAGGGTGGTTTTGGAACGTTCTTTGACTAGCTCAGCTTCCTGGTATGTCCTGAAAAGAAGACATTTATATTGCACAGCAGCAAACAATTTATCAGTGAAAAAACAATCTGATTTTCAGAAGGTAAAAAGTGGTTTAACACAATGTTTTTCTGTTAAACCATCCACTGCGTTTTGATTTATCCCAAGAAATACACAGTTATGGGTCTGAACATGTTTATGGCTTTTCTGTGTGCTTTTTGTTCTCTGGTGTCTTCCAGTAGTTCAAAGCTTACCACTTTACACGGCTCATTGTGAATTTTATGTTGAGAAATTAATTACAACGTATTTCAATCATGTGAAATGCTCAGTCATCTTGAGACTACACGACTCTCCCATCCAGCTTGTACTTTGTTGACAGATTCAAAATTGGTAGCCAGTTATCTCCTTGCATATGGCAAAAAAAAAGAAATTAGGCACACTTACCTGATTCCCATCTTACAGTCCATGATAACAGGCCTCCTCAGGCCGCAGAGTAGATCTTCCAGCCGGATGTAGCAGTGCTCCCCTCTGGTAACCAAACCGTGGTACTGCGGGACAAACGGTTTCAGCGGGTCCCTCATCAGGCAGTCCAGACACTTTGCCTCAGGTTCACTGTACAGTTTCAGGACCTCGCCACCTTTACTTAGCTGGAAGTTACCTGTAGCCATCAGCAACCATCAGGGGGAAGACAAAAGGAGTAAACATATAGTTAGTGTCCGTGCTGCCTGATTTTAAATCCATAGACAATGAGCTAAATGAAATCATATGGAACTCTTTCAGAACTTTTAGATACATGAAAATGTAAATGATGTAATGTAAACTGTACACATCACAATGCACTGAGTTTTTACAAGGGCAAGAATCATTTGACATTTTCAAGTGTGGCAGAGCTGCTCACAAATAGCCTCAGTAGAAATCAGTGACCTCAGTGTTTCCATTACTGGCACATTTGTTTATTGGTGTGACCCCTTAGTGTGTCTGATGGGGATGGTCTGTAGCACACGTGCCTTGATGGCCAGCCAGCTGGACCCAGGAGCTCTGCCGGCGAAGGGACCAATGCATCATGGTCAGGAAGGTTTTCCAGGAGCGACACTGAGGCAGAAGAATGCAGATTAAGCTCTTTCACAGACAGCAGAGAGGACTGTGTAAAAGTGATGTGAATAAAGAACGCGTGCATCACAGGTTTATATCAAGAACTATCGCTCATCCAGCTCATTTTATTCACACACACCTCTGAACGCATTTTAGGCAAATAGGAATTCAGAGTCTTTTCCATGGACTCATCTAAACACAGACAGAGGAACCATCAAACCGTCAGCTGAACCACTGGTCCATCCTGTCAAACAGGCAGGTTGCACCTACTTTACAAGTACAACAACAAGTGAGGGATATCCTGGTCTCTTTTACCTGATTGTCTGCATTCCTGTAAGCAGGACTTAATCAAGATAATATTCATTCTACTGAGAACTGTAGCCAGCAGAAGTTGCAATTATTATACAAAGCCATATAAAAAACCTTTGTTAAAGAAAAAGATTAGTTGTAGCCAACTAACTTCTAATTACAGTCAACTACTTGTTGTGTGTGAAATTTTGATAAATGGATCAATTAAGATCAAATCTAGTTAATATTTGTTTCCCATCTCTTTGTGCCACTAATCCATATCTCATTACCATCATTGAGCATCCTCTTAAGTGGTTGGGCTACTGTTCTCTTCCAAACAGAGCATAGCTGGACACTTATTATCTACTTTGTATATACACAAAACAGACGCTAGCAGACTTGGTTGTGGAATAGGAAAAAACAGGCGGTGAAGCAGAGCGGAGCATGCTCAGTGCAGACTTTGTCACAAAATAGTTGAGAAATTCAAATTTAAAATGTCCCAATAGTTTGATAGTAATTGGCAATCTGACTAATTATTCCCAATAATTTAGCATTAAGAGATCCCGCTGAGGAGCTTCAGCCCTGCTGCTATTTACTGCTTACTTGTCTGTGTGTGACAGCCAGTCTACTTTGAGCTCAAAGAGCGAAGCTCTACTCCCTAACCGCCATCTCCTCACTGCTTCTCTCTGCTCCCATATCTGTTGCAGCAACAGCAGCATGCAAACGGCATTCAAATATGACCATGTCAAAGTCCTCTTTCAAGCTCATGCAAATCAGTAGGACCACAGGTGCAAAGAACAGTTGAGAAATATGTTTTTATGCCTCTTACATGGAAAACCCGAGTAACCAGACATATGAGAGAAGATGCTGGCTTTTTCCATTAACTGTGTTTTCAAATCTAGTTTCAAAGTAAATCTGTGGATCATGGAAATTCTTTTTCTCACCTTCCTGAAGCTGTTCCTCTTTGATGTTGCATCCTCTCCTTCACTGAAGACTTCATCACTCTCTGCTGAGGAGAGGTTGATGGAGGAGCAGGAGGAGGACGTGGATGATGAGTGCAACAGTCTGGCGAGAATTGGATGTGGATGTGCGGAGCCATCTGTCATTCCATCGCTCTCATCCTCCTCTCCCTCAGGGCTCTCTCCTCTGCTGCTGTTCTCCCCCTGCACCGCTGAGGACGGAGATGTCATCCTTTCCACTTCTTTGTCTTCTTCTTTTCTGACTTTTTCAAAACTGGAGCTTCTGCTACTCCAGTGTTTCTCCTCATTGTTTGTGCCCCCTTCCCTCTCCTCACCCAACAGCTCCATTTCCTTCACACTCTCCTCCACCCTTCTTTTACCACTCCATCTTCCTTTCTCCAAGCCTTCTGTGCCTTCAGGGCTTCCCCCAGATCTCTCCTTTCTCCTGGACCTCCATTTTGCCTTCACTCCGTCCTTTGGCCACCTTGGGTTCAGGTCTGTTTTTCTTTCTGTGCTTTTAGGTTTTTCCTCTCCAGCTTCATTTACATTTTGTTGGCACACAGTGTCTGATTCGGACTTAAACTCCTTAAACTCTCCGTCGTCTCCTAGTCCTCCAATACACTGATTATAGGGGGGGAAGCTTTTTGTTGTCAGGAGTTTGGGTCTGAATCGCTCTCGGATCTCTTTGCAGCTACCGGACGGCTTATCACTGATTAACAGATATTGAGGTGCCTCATCTGTGAGTCTGGAGCATGAGTCAGCGTTCTCTGTCTCCGTATCCATCGTCTCCATGTGGCTGTCATCTGAAGTATCCATGTTTGTGTCCGGTTGAAAGCGTTGATGGTGATTCTGTTCCATGAGCACACCATGTGTTTCTTCAACAAGGACGTGTTTACAAGAGTAGCACAGTTTTGAATATGTTTCAGGAAATACATACACAAATGTAAACTGCATCAACAACATTATGAAGCTATGTTTAAATGAAAAAAAAATGGAAATCTTAAACCACAAAAGTTCAACACCTTACCTCGTTCACCTTTTGAGGGATACAAAGCTGTCAGTGAGTTTCATCTCCCTCTCATTCCCTCTGCCACTGACACATTTTGCATGCAGTGACGTTTTTTTCAGAGCTTCATTCAGAGCTGCAGGATGGAGTTTGGCCAACAGAGCCACAGGTCAGGATGATATCCAGGAATGACAGCATCAGACAGCACAGAGGACGGGGTTTCCCCTTCTGTAAGATATACTTTATCACAACAGTTCGACAGAATATACACTGATTTTGACAGACTTTGTCTTTGAATGTAATCATTTTAGGATAATTCTTCATAATTCCACACAGAATGTCTCAGATCTTTTGTCTACAATCTCACATTTTCTGATGTAAATATAGCATTTAAATATTGTTTTGCCAGTGTGGTGGGGATACCTTGCTGATGAAAGAAGCTGCTTCACAATGGAATCTTTCATGGCTGAAAGAAAAAAAAAGAAAAGCATCAAAGCACTAAACCTTATCATCCAGTGGCACTACACACAGTTTATTTGTTGTGCATTTACATCTACAGCTAAACATTCTCAGATTGTCACAAATTTTCCAAAAATAAATGAAAGGAAATCAAGTCAACAAATAAAAGAGTGGAATTTAAAAAAGATTTGATTCAGGACAGTGCTTCATTTCATTATACAGGAAACAAATACAGATCATTATAGCGGAGGGGGGTTCCCCCAATCTACAGCCTGACATACTATAAGAAGTAAGGGAATTCAATATAGCTGTGAAATTACAATCTGGGTTTGTAACCAGATTGTTACAATCTGTTTTTTCAGAACCTTTGCTTTGGTCAATCATTTCTAAGTAATTTCATAAAGGTTAGTTTTTGTTTTCTTTCCAGCTGCATCTGGTCTGTTTAATCCTGTTTGGCCCTCTTTGCTCTACGAACCACAGCATAATATGCATAACAGGCATGTGAAAGGAACAACAGTGTTTCCCAAAAAGAAAGTCTATGCTTGTCTGTGGTTTTCTAAAGAACACGTGAACAGGCCAGAGTCTGCTGAGGACAGACTGAGACATCTTTGGGGAGAGAAAAATGATCCATTGCAAATATCAGAGAAATATCTTATTTGAATAACATGGCTGAGGGGATATCATGATTTTACTAGCCTTTATATAGATCTGAGGCGGGGCAGCTAAGTAATTTTAGATAAAGTTTAGATTCTCAATAATGCTGCTGAATTATCAAGTTCATGAGTGTCAAGAGGAAGTGGGCCATGCAGCACAACTCTGCCAAGAAGTTGTTCCAACAGATATATTTACACATACCCTCATGAAGAAGCTCAAATGAGAAAACCCATCATTATCCCGAAGCTGAAGCAATTTCATGTGGACTAACGGTCAACGATTCATCCCTACATGCGTGGGACAGATTACTGGTTAAGTTCTCTTGGGATTTCTATGATGGTTGAAGGCATGCGTACATTCACATGTAGGAAAATAGAATTAAATGTGAAAAACTTCCATGCTCCAAAAACAACATATCAGACATTTGACAAAGGACACGTTTTCATTGAATATCCATGCAACAGAATGTTTTATTGTTTAAAGAGCTGCAAAAACAAAACTGGACATTTACTTCTGTAAATGGCTCACTTTAAACGTTACAGGGGAAAAAATGAAAAACTTTCAAAAGTTTTTGGAAAATTGAAAGATTTAAACTAACAAAAGCAGGTAAAATGAGAGAATAGTTAGTGTATGAAGGTGTCAATGGCATTAATGGTATAAGACTCCAATGAGAAAGCTAAAAAGGTATACAGTGTACTCTTTCTGAATATTTTTCCATCCAAGATGTGGATATCTAATATTCTTTCATCTTATAATCATGGATCACTGTACAATTGATCATCTCCCTTCATTAAAGCTCTCAGGCTGCCTCAGATTCTGTCATTTCACTTTGACCAGATACATTTCCATTCTTCCTCTCTGTGTCATTGCCGCGGTGTGAATAGTGCCCCTCCGTGTCCTGATTTGTGGGGTCCATGTGGTGGGGCCCCATCACCTCTGCAGTTCCTGTCAAGTAATTCATACCTGCAGTTAAATCCTCTGAAAACACTTAAACTGTCAACACAAAGTGACTGATCCAAACTGCCCAAAGCTGTAGCATTACCACGGAATGTTAAAACTTAAATTAATTTATTTGCATAATTTCTTTGCACCTGCAGCAAACTCGTTCTCATCCTGCGGCTGGTTGTTTGTGTTATCCATCATTGTAGGCAGCTGTTCATCCTCTGTAAGCTACAAACAGCAGCTAAGTCAGAGACAGATGGTCTGAGCGGCCATAAGAAGAGATTCACAGCTAGCTGTTCGCTCTCAGTTACACACACACTTGTGAAATGTGCAGCCTAGTAATCCAGTGATGGATCTGTCATCTCACCTGCTTTGGTTTCTGCCTAAACAGCTGCCCTGTGGTGCTGAGAATCAAGAGGAAGCCGAGGAAGGTGAAGTTAGTGGAAATGCCCACAAGGGCCGACAGGATAGGGTAATAGAAGAGCAAGTATCTGATGAAAGAACACAGAAAAGGAAAAATGGTACTGTGTTACAGTTCTGATATATTCATCAGGTGTTTGAAAAATAACCAAAAAACTATTTGATTAAAACCATAGGAACCTATTTTGTTTAATCATTTGCTGCCTGTGTCTATGGCCAAAAGTTGGATGAAATGTGTATGGAAATGAATGGATGGATCAGTTTAGTTTCATCTGTACAGTCTTTCACAACAAATGTAACCTACATTAAAGTTGCAGTCCAATTCTAGCAACTTATAATCCATTTCAGGCACATCGATTTATATTTCAGCCATGATACTATGACAATTAATAAAACTTGACTGGAAGGGTAGGCAGATAAGTAAAGTTTCCCCATGGTGAGACCCCCCTGTCCTGTGACCTGAAGCTCTAATCTGTGATCTTCTGACGAATATGACCAAAAACTGATGTTCAAAATCAATCCTGACCCAAAGCTACATTCAGACATGACTTGAACAATAAAACGTGAGTAACACAGAGCTGTGTGCATTCAGTAAGCCTCACCTTATGCCAGTGAAATGAGCGTGAATTAACAGGTGAGATGAGTAGATCTGAACCTTGTTGGACAGGATCTCGATGACAGCTGTGACTGAAGGGAGATACTGAACACAGGGAAAAAGTTACTTCACTTCCTCAAATTCTAACCATAACCATGGCTCTCATGTTAAAGTAGTTGTTCCTACACACTTATGAACATTGGACTTCAATATCTCCCTCTGACTTACAGGGTCATCTATGTACTCTGAATAGAGCTCGACATCCAGTACTTGTTTTTGCTCGGCTGCTCCCGTCAGGAAGGCTGGTAGGAAAAGTAGTGTTCCCAGAGTCTTAAGCAGATCTGACTGGTACCGCAGCATGCCCTGACCACAACAGAAAAACATGCTCTCAGTGAGAAGATGATGGGTATAGAGAAAAAGATGACTGATGCTGTAAAGAATGTTGACACCTCACCAGGAGTCCTCGATTGGGTGAGAAGCTGAATTAGAATGAACTCAAACAAAGCCGATCTCAGTGGACCCTTTTTCTTCATTTAATTGCAGGTATTCACCAAATAACCCAAAAATATCTGTTTTGCTGTAGTATGAGGCAAATGGCGTTGTTTGTACTGAGCCTTTCTGAAAGCCTGATGTTCTTTATGCATGTACAGTTCCAAAAGGACTGAGAGCCTATTTCAATTTTAAAAAATGTAAATTCAGTGGGTCACAACGGCAAGTGAAACTCTACCATGCAAAATAAAATGAATAAAAATAAAAGAGAACAATCTAACATGTTACAATTAAGAACATATAAAAATGTTATTTTTTTTGTTTACAGGGAATTCATGAGTAAGTTATCCATCTGTGAAGAACAACTGAATCCTTTATAGGTTTTAGATTTTGGAGCAACCTATGCTTCCCCTGTTTTATCAATATATCACACAGTGTAATATTGTTTTTATAGCCCTTGTGATTTAGTTTAATTAATTTAAAAAAGATCCTAAATATAACCCTGAGATGAAGTCTTGCAGGATTAAAAAATGTGCTTGACAGATGAACACATTAATATAGAGGGTAGACTGTTTTTCAATCTTTAGATAAATGCCCTATCACTGTTTCATTGGAACACGGAGATCACCTTCTGTTGCAGTGGCCCTCAGCACAAGCATAAGCAGCTCTAATCTGGCATTGATGCGGCTGTGTGATTAAAAGGTTATTTTGCGTCAGCACTGTACTCACAAAGCGAGAGCTGGAGGCTTTCAGCAGTTGTCTGGCCTGAGAAACACACAGCATATTAATCACTAGTGCTACCGGTCAGTAGTTATATACACATACGTAGGGCAGCCGAGTAAAGGGCAGCTTACAGAGCGAGCAGAGGCTGCAACTTGCCCTCCATGCTCCGAAAAGCAGGTTGTTTTAATCATGAACATCCCTAGGTCATGATTGGTTGGAGAATCGGGCATCTCCAACTGCAAAGAGATCCGATAGACTTGGCCAAAAGTCATCACCTGTAGGGACATTAAACATAAATCACAGTCTTAGATTGACTTTTTTTTGTTTCTCAGTAACAATCACCTTTAGATATATGCCCACGCATAAACATACATGTTGTTTGTTTCTCATCAGAGAGACGTTGGCAACGGGATAAGAACAATAGAATGAAGAAAGAGATTCACAGTCTGTCCTGTGGAGACAAAGTTAAAGGGGCAGAGAATCACTGAAAGCAAAAAAGAAGGAATCATCAGAGTTTACAGTTGCACAAGAACGTACACACACCTGTAGTAATAGTGCACGGGTGAAGTGAAAGTTGCTCTCGGCATGTATGAGTAGTAGAAGCTGCCATATAAAAAGGCAGAAATCCAGAGGAGCAGGAGGAGCACAGAGAATACTGTGAAAGTCTGTGCAACTTTCAGACGGAGCTGTAAAACTGCGCTGGTGATGGCATTCTGGAGCTTCAGCAGGACTCGACTGAGTTCTCCAACACCTTCTGAAGGCAGATTACTTTCTTGTTCCATGAAACCTAAAACTCCACCAAAAAGTTGAACCAAAAGAAATAAAGCAAATCAAATAAAGCAAACGGGAGTCAAAAGGTGCTGCGCAAACATTACTGGAGAACACGTACTGACCCAGTTAGAGGTGCTTCCAGAATCCAGTGAAAAATTATCTGGTTGGGATTTTCTTGAAATGAGGACACACAGTGATGCACACAGGCTCTGAAATTCAGTGTGGCAGATGACGTCGGGAAGTGAGGACACAATCTCCTACATTCAAAGTTCTGAGCCCAGCAAAACCACTGAAACCAATCACAGTCACAAGCAGAGGCATTTCAAATCAGGTGTCTCCAATGCGTTTTCACAGACAGCTGCATCTCTGCAGTGGAAGAGTTCAGAAGCCAAAAGAAGCCGCTCTTTAAAAACAGGCTGGTTGTGTTTTCAGTATCTTTTCAGTATCTATGAAATCATGCAAAATGGTTTCTCAGTTTGTACAACAGTGAGGCTTTTTTAAATAACAGAGGGAGCATTTTTAGATGGAACATCACAGACTGACAGTGATGAAAAATTCGTTCTAACTGAAATTCAGTCAAGAGTCTGTTCATTATCCTGCAGTAATGTATTGTCAGCTCGCTACTGCTCTGCTATTAAAAACTCACCCCTGGTTTCTGTTGGCCGACGATGAGGTGTTTGGAAATAACTCCCAGAAGTCTGTCAGACAGCGCTGGTCATGGTGAAATGTGAGCGAGACCACACTCAAGTATTTTATTATTTGGTTCTGCAAAAGCTGCCATTGGACAGGGCTCAGCCCATCCCACATTAGGAGACATGGACATTTAAACTGGGACAGAGTTCTTTTAAAAGGCGATGGCAGCAGGGGAATATAGAAATCATGATGTAGACCACAATTCAGCCAAATGGCCATCAAATTACCACTGATTCTTTATCTCTATAGCAAACCTTTGTCCTGCATTGCATCTTATCCTCTTCTATCTATGTAACACAGAGACCAAATCCCCTGTGATCTGATGTTTCTCCACATACTTATGTACATAGATAGAGCATATAATGGGGCTCCCTCACTTTAGACTGAAACGTACACTACCGTTCAAAAGTTTGGGGTCGCATTGAAATTTCCTTATTTTTTAAGGAAAAGCACTGTACTTTTCAATGAAGATAACTTTAAACTAGTCTAAACTTTAAAGAAATACACTCTCTACATTGCTAATGTGGTAAATGACTATTTTAGCTGCAAATGACTGGTTTTTGGTGCAATATCTACATAGGTGTATAGAGGCCCATTTCCAGCAACTATCACTCCAGTGCTCTAATGGTACAATGTGTTTGCTCATTGGCTCAGAAGGCTAACTGATGATTAGAAAACCCTTTTACAATCATGTTCACACATCTGAAAACAGTTTAGCTCATTTCAGAAGCTACTAAACTGACCTTCCTTTGAGCAGATTGAGTTTCTGGAGCATCACATCTGTGGGGTCAATTAAACGCTCAAAATGGCCAGAAAAAGAGAACTTTCATCTGAAACTGGACAGTCTATTCTTGTTCTTAGAAATGAAGGCTATTCCATACGAAAAATTGCTAATAAATTGAAGATTTCCTACAACGGTGTGTACTACTCCCTTCAGAGGACAGCACAAACAGGCTCTAACCGGAGTAGAAAAAGAAGTGGGTGGCCGTGTTGCACAAATGAGCAAGAAGATCAGTACATTAGAGTCTCTAGTTTGAGAAACAGATGCCTCACAGGTCCCCAACTGGCATCTTCATTAAATAGTACCCGCAAAACACCAGTGTCAACATCTACAGTGAAGAGGCGGCTGCGGGATTCTGGGCTTCAGGGCAGAGTGGCAACGAAAAAGCCTTAACTGAGACTCGCCAATAAAAGAAAAAGATTAAGATGGGCAAAAGAACACAGACATTGGACAGAGGAAGACTGGAAAAAAGTGTTGTGGACGGATGAATCCAAGTTTGAGGTGTTTGGATCACAAAGAAGAACATTTGCGAGACACAGAACAAATGAAAAGATGCTGGAAGAATGCCTGACGCTATCTCTTAAGCATGGTGGAGGTAATGTGATGGTCTGGGGTTGCTTTGGTGCTGGTAAGGTGGGAGATTTGTACAGGGTAAAAGGGTTTCTGAATAAGGAAGGCTATCATTCCATTTTGCAACGCCATGCCATACCCAGTGGACAGCACTTGATTGGAGCCAATTTCATCCTACAACAGGACAATGACCCTAAACACACCTACAAATTATTATTATTATAATTATTATTATTATTAAACTATTTAGAGCAGAAGCAGGCAGCTGGTATTCTATCGGTAATGGAGTGGGAGCGCAGTCACCATATCTGAACCCCACTGAGCTGTTGTGGGAGCAGTTTGACCGTTTGGTACGCAAGAAGTGCCCATCCAACCAATCCGACTTGTGGGAGCTGCTTCTGGAGGCGTGGGGTGCAATTTCTCCAGATTACCTCAACAAATTAACAGTTAGAATGCCAAAGGTCTGCAATGCTGTAATAGCTGCAAATGGAGGATTCTTTGACGAAAGCAAAGTTTGATGTAAAAAAAATCTTATTTCAAATACAAATCATTATTTCTAACCTCGTCAACGTCTTGACTCTATTTTGCATTCATTTCACAACGTATGGTGGTGAATAAGTGTGACTTTTCATGGAAAACAAATTTTTTTGGGCGACCCCAAACTTTTGAACGGTAGTGTATTACTTAAATGATATTTTATTTACATGATATTTGTAGTCTGTATCTGATTAAAACACTTTTATGATTTAGTATGTGATAAAGACAACCCTTTGCACTTTCAAAATGACAAATGAAAGACACAGTAAAATCTTTGTGCAGCCCACAGCATCAGTATTAGTCACACAGCATTTAGCAAGTATGGGCTTGCAAAGGAATTTTGTATCCATGGTTTTTAAGGGAATTTTCTTTTATTCTTCCAAGAAAATGTTTGACGCTGTCTTGCATGTAGTGTTTTTCAGATTTGAACGGAACTTTTAGTCACAAGGTCATGGAAAATCTTGAGTTACTCCGTTGTCCTAGCAGGCCAAAGATTGTTATCTTGCTATAGAAGCAATTTCTTTTGATGTTCACATTTCTTAGAAATTGTGTGATGTTTTCTTCAACAATTTAGCATTGATTCTTTACTCTAACAGTATTATTTCCCTGTGTCACTGGCTGCAACATAAACCTGAAACACAAGGTCAAAGGAGAACATTTAGTAGGCATTCTAATGAGGTAACATTATGTTTCTATTTTAATCTTTCCGTATGCCAGACCAAGTAGTTTAGTTGCCTTTCAAACAAACCATAGAGTGAAAGTGATGATTTAGCTGAATCCCGGAATCCATTAAATAAATGTAATCTCTGCGTTCCTGAATAAAGTGTGCCTGTCCCTAAACCCCCAAAGCCTTTTAAAGGAGGATATCACTGGCCTGGTAGAAGAGATATAACACTCTTTAGAATACTGTAACAATTGTTTATTTTTATCATGAATACAATTATGTAAAAAAATGAATACTATTAAACGGCTGTAAAGCATAACACTTTGCTCTTCAAAAAAGAAGAAAACAAAAAAAAAATCTCAACTGACGGATTTAACAACAAGTTTAGCTGATCCTTGTGTAACAAACAATACATTTCTTAATCAACATCTCAAAACTCCCCCTCTGGGTGAGTCTCACCAAGAGGGGGAGACAATCTGCCAAAAGGATCCCGCCAAAATATATTTTAGCGTAGAAGAAGACGCTTTCGTCCAATCACAAGCCGTGTCCAGGTCTACCCGGAAAAGGTTTCTATGTTTTGCTCGCCTTTGGGAGACAGCTACGAGGTAAAACATGAGTATTGTTTCTCTTGTAGCTATCTCGGTCGGTTTTTCCAAAATGCACTATGTTAATAGAGAATATTTAAAAGCTGGGATGGGACGTGCACTTTGTTTAGGGTAAAGATCTGTATAAGTAGTAACATGGAGTTGTCAATAAACTAAGTACAACTTCTCACAAAGCAGCATTTTGGCAGCATTGGAGCCTCCTGTTGACCTGACAGCTCATTGTAAAAAAACATTAAACAGATAGCTAGTTAAAGATCATATGGTGCTTCAAACATATTGTAACAATTTAATCTAGGTTGGTCTGAGAGAGTTTTTGTTCTGTCTGGCCACAGGATGTCTTGCAACAACACTGTGACTCATCTTCAAGTGTCCTCAGTTGGGCAGGCAAAGCAAGAGCCTGTCCATCTCATGCCCTGTGAGATTGAACACAATGGGCCAGCCCAAGTCTCTCAGTTTTTCACCTCTACCACAAAAGATCACAAACAAGGTACATTTGATTTAGTCTGATGTCTGCAATGATTGCATCCTCTCTCTCCTTACACCTCAGCTTCTCAACCAAATTCTGGTTTGTACAGTAAAGTTATGGAGCTTAAAACTGAAATTAATATTAAAATAAGCATCATCTATGAGCAATTGCCTTTGTTAATTTAAAAAACAAAACAGTATTTAAATAGTTTTGGTGATGAACAGTGTAGGACATGCTATGGCATGATTCATGTGGATATATCAACAATTTTTCTGCATTTTTTTCCAAATGTAGAGAAGACGGTGTCATTCAGAGGACGTGGGCTGAGGGGCCAGGAGATTGCCCTTCCACAAGGTTACACAGGCTTGGTGCTTAAAGAGATCAACAAGCCTGGCTCTGATCAAGAGGTAAATACATTTGAACTCATCTGTTCTGATTCAAAACTAACGCTCCAGATCATTCTACACATGGAAAAGCCCTTTGTGCCTGAGGCAGGACATCAGTTTGCAGTTAAATAGAACTCTGCCTGTGAATTTTGAAATGATCGTGTCCAGGACAGGACTGTGAGGGTGTCGTCTGTGTTTGACTCGCTGACCTACTGGAACCTGGAGACTCCACCAAATTCAGATGACACAGTGGTGATGGCAATGGATTGGCCTGATCTGGCTGACGCGGTGAGATACCTTTAGACATGACTTCAGAGGGATGGTTTATCCGAAGACTAGACTTACGTACTTCTCCTTTGACCTTACAGTTGTTTAAGAAATATTTTTATTTGTGTAGTATAAAGGTTTCAGTCATAAAAATGGATCTTGAAAACAGAGGATACAAGATGTTAAGAGAATAATCTGAGTCAGATTTTGATTGTTTCCGCTTATCTGAAAAATATGTTCATAACTTATAAAAGATCCATCCTAAAGCAGTGTTTCGTTTAAGTTGAATGCATTTTGTCTCTTCTGCAGATCCATGGACCAGTTGCAGACTGAGATTTGGTGACCTGTTCAAATCTGGCTGACTGTTGTGATCAGCACGTTACGACTGGAGAGGCTTTAGAAAATGGACCCGTTAAGCTGTTTTACAAAGGTTTAGATTTTTGTTCATGTTTTTTTGTACATAAATTTAAAAAAATCCTGAAAGTTCTTTGTGTTATTTACTGAAGCACAGCAACATGTAAGCACGTTTCCACTGGACAGTGTTTATTCACAAAACATTTAGATTCACTGGCAACTACAGTGCTGTAACTAATCATATTATCCCTCATGAGTGTCCAGTTTAAGCTCTTAGGCTTGTATGGTGATGGAAACACAGGTCACTGTACTGGAAGTGTCCCAAACATGTCAAATAGTGCAGAAGAGATTCCAGAGTGTCAAACAGTCAATCAGTCACAAAGTTTAGTTTTAGAAATTCAGAAAAGAAACTGCATGTGTAGCTATTTACAGCTCGCTTTATCAAAACACTGGAAAACATGAGGAAAACCAAACACTAACTGATACACTCCTGCTTTTCAAGGAACAAAGGCCGCAAGGTCAACAACAATGATAAAATGAAATGGAAGAAGGTCAGCATCTGTAAAAGATCCAGCAGTTCGTGCAGCATAAGCAGTGCTTAGTGAATCCAACTACACTTTCGAAAACTGTTTATCTTAAAGGAAGTGACTTTATAGGCCTTTGCTTTTTTTAAAATGTTCAATCAGCTGCCACATACTCCTCGTCTGAGACTTTGGGCTGAGACAAGAGGGAGGAATGTAAGAGAGAACGAGGTCAAGAGAGGTGTCTCTGAGAAAGCAGTTCTTTGTTTCCCCCTTAAGAGAGAACACGACAGTACTGCAGTTGCTTTGCTGGTGCAGTCACACTGTGGGGACAGCAAATGAGGGACCATAACGAGAAGTGTCTGAAAACTGCAAACCTGAGGTGTGAAATACCTCTACTGGAATTAAATCCCCTTCGGTTTGGTGTGGCTTGGTAATTCTTTACAGATTTGTGGCCCAATGGCACTCCAGTTGTTCCTCAACATTTAAAAATGAGAACGCAGTGCAGCCTTTTCGTCTGTGCTCAAGATAAAACTCAGTTTTAGTAGGAGGGACAATCATTATAGATAAGATCTGAGAGCAAAGTGGTTTTAGTTAGAAAATGAGTCAAAAGGGAGGCAGTGGAAGTTTAGTTTGGTTAAACTTTGGTACCAATCATACTGCAGCATCTAATTAGATTGATGTGGGTTGAGTTTACATCCCTTAAACAAACCAGTGCTGAAGAAGTGCAAGAAAAATAATATTTCAGTTCAATGTATTCAATTTTAACTGATAACTTCACAATAATCATATTCGTCTAATTTTAAACAAGTGGACGGAACAATGATTAAATTAATTTAAAATAATTTCAGTGCTCAAACAAAAGACTTTCCATGGAAATGCAGACTGTAGACAGACCAATATATATGATTTTTAACGTATTCTTTCGAGTGGGTCGTGCCCTGCTTAGTGGGTTATCCTCAGTATAAGAACATATTTACTTCTGCAGTTAGAAGCTCCTTACTTGTACCACTATGTGCTGAGGTGTTGCTTCCCTGATATGCAAATAAGGATGTAAAATTAAAAAAAGATTAGCTGATAAGAAAAATAAAAAACAAACAAAAACCAAAAACAACATAATATTCTGGTTCTGTGCCTTCTGCAATAAAATACATGTTAAGGTAAATGTCCAAATATTTTTGTTTATCTTAAAAGTTGGACTTATTTGATTTTTTTCCCTTCTGAGTTAAGATGATACAAATCAGAGATAGGATAGTAAATTAATGTTTGTGTATGCATGTATGCATGGATATAGAGCTAATAAGAGTGTTGGTTAGCTAAGAGGAGGGGGTGGAGGCTGGGGATGCAGTGAAGGCTCTGTGTCCGCCTTGCTGCGTTTGGCCGGTAAAGTGTGGTCATGAGCTTTGCGAATGTGCCGGTACAAGTCTCCCGACTGCGTGTAGCTCCGGTAGCAGTAGCGGCACTCATAGGGGCGCTCCCGTGTGTGCACAATGGCATGCCGCCTTAGGGTGTACGCGCATGAGAAAGTCTTCCCACAGACCCCGCATGTTGGGACATCCTCCACAAAACTCCCCATGGAGTCCTGCAGGTCCTGGAAGTAGGACGGAGGGTCTGAATGCTGCCGAGATGTGGACGGAGTAATGAGGGAGGCAGTAAAGGTTGCAGTATCTTGGGAGGATGGTCCAGCACCAGAGGAGGGGGAAGAGGGAGAGAGGGGGAGGGAGTAGTAATTTGAATGGGAGTTGATTTGTAAGAGACCCTGTGAATGGGAGGGGAGAAACTGAGAGATGCCCAGCTCCTCCTCCTCCTCCTGGGTGTCATCTTCAAATTCATCTTCCACTTCCATCACTGGGTCTCCGTCCCCGCTTGCCTCTTTCTCCTCCTCTGGCTCTTCATCAGAAATAACAATGGCCTCTACTTTAACTTTTACAGTGTCTCCGACCTTTCCTGTCCTCACTTCACCCATAAGAGACTGGGATCTTTCTCTTATTGTAGTAGGTGGAGCTCCAATGACCTCCTCAGGTCCTTGAAGAGTTTGGGCCTGAGCTGCATGATCTGAGTCTGAGCTCTGCCGTCGGAGGGACACTGTGCTCTGAATTTGCAGTTGTGGAGGTGTGTGCTGGAGTGATGGGTGTCCTGAGTTTGTCTGTAGCTTTGAGGTCAGAGCTGGTGCTTGGATTAACATAACCATCGGCTGTCCCTTGCCCAGTGTGTCTCTGTGGTCAGCCTCCGCGTGGACCCCTACAGAGTCGTCACAGATCATTCGGTTTTCATCTGGGAGTGTGCTGGTGAAGGGGCGAGATACTGACTGGCCAAGACCGACGACCGACTGACCACCAGTTTGGCTCATCGGGAACAGGGAGGAAGATGAGGAAGGCTGCTGACTACCGGGGTGGCTAGAGATGAAAAATATAAAAACAGTCCTTCAGTTACAACAGTTAGTAAGTCCTATCTTTGCAAATTACATAAACAACATATTACACATTGCCAACCTTGGTTGATTATATAGTAATAATACAAAATAAATTATATTGGTACATCTATGTGCTATATTGTCCATTGTTTGTCGGACTTGATCTGACCTGTACATCTCGGTGGTGCTACAGGGACTGCAGAGAGCTGATCCTTCTGCCTGAACTCTACTGCCCAACCTGGTGTGACCTCCAGAGGTATGGGGAGGCTGGCTTGTTGTGAGCCCCTGCAGCAGCTCCCCACCAGGGGGCAGAGGAGGGAGATCCATGCCTGGCTGGGTCGTATCAGCGAGGTCAGGACTCAGAGGAGTCTGAACTCGTGCCTCTGATGAATTCCCATGAGTCCTCTGCTCACACTTTACAAACCCTGCCTGACTCCTCTCTCCCACTTCGGACACTGATCGCTGTGGCACTGCGATTGTGCTGGGATCTGAGTCATCAGCAGCCATAGCCACCATAGTATGAGCTCCGCTGTCATCCTCGTTCCCCGTTTCCGATGCCTTTCTGGATCCGTTATCTTCAGAGCGTGTGCTGTCGGCCTCAGCCAGGGGCCCTCGTCTTTGCAGCCGTTTCTTGCACACCCTCACCACCTCGTTCATGTGAAGAAAGCTTGCTGCGGCCAATATGTCTTCCACTGGGGGAGCCTTATCCAGCTGCAGCACACCTTCATAGATAAAGTCCAAGAGCAAGCCAAATGCAGCAGACGTGACAATGTCACTGTCGAGCGTGACAGAGCTGCAAGTGCTGTTTCCCCCAGGCGGGTCAGAGTAGAACATGTGGAAGAAAGGCGAGCATGAGGCCAAAACAGCCCGGTGCGCCAGGAAACGCGAGGAGCCCACCACAACAGTACAGTCACAGAGGAAACCCCGCTGCCGCTGGCAACGCAGTGCTGAGAGCAGCTGCTGGGAGTGAAGGGGAAACTCCATCACCTGTGCAACAGATAAGACAAAAACTGATCAAAAGGAGGTGACCCACAAGTGGGGGCTTCATTCACTGAATAGTCATTTAAAAGTTAATGTTCAATGTTTTTAATGTCTAATTTTACTGTTTGCTTTATTGTCTGGAAAAAAAGGGTGATGCTCTATACAGCTTTACTGTGTAATGTTAAAGCTGTACAATGACAGAAAAATATTTTGAGTTTGACTAATGATGTTGAAAAGGTGCAAAATAGATTATATACAGTATCACAATGATAGTGTTATAAATTATGTCATAAATAAAAATATATAAAAATAAATTCCTTTTTGGTATAAAGGTATGATTCATACAAGTCCATTTCTTTGGGGTTTTTATCAAATCTTTGAACTTTTCCTCTTATTAATGTGAACTAACCCTCAGATAATACTAAAATTTAACTTCAACAGAATATTTGAACACCTGTAAGAAGATAAATAAATATGATAATCATTTTTTAAAAGTATCATGAATACTGTATATAAAAGTAATACACAACCTACAGAGTGCGTAGCGTGTTTCCTTCCCTGACAGTTGAGTCTTATTCTGTCACACTTTAACGTTTCCCACGTCGCGTCTCCATGGTAACCAGCCCGAATTCGTCTGGCTGCTGGCACTGTGATCGTGAACCATGTCACGTAACGTTTAACACAAACAAAGAATCAGACACATTTGAGAACAATAAATGGCTAAGGCATGCAAAAAAAGGCTACCGCTGTTCCTAATATCCAGAAAGAAAAGCAAACAGCCGTAGCTAAAAGATGCTACCTCCAGCTAGCTTACAGCTCAGGTTTAAGTTCAATTCCAGCATGCAATGCTTCTACAGCATACATTTATGAGCAGAACCTCAGGGGGTAACTTAAATAAACTGCTTCTTTAAACTTACAGGACTTACGTTTTTTTTCAAAGTGCAATATTTTTTTCTTACCTGCAGTTCTTCAGAGCACAGCTGTATGTTTTCCTCCGAGTCTGAGGAGCAGCTTTTCCTCTGTGGTGCCAGATTCGCATGTTCCAGGTAGCCACACTGCCACCTACCGGCGGAAAGGGGGACAAGACAGGAAGTAGAAGCGAAATGCTTTTTTTGTTTTGTTTACAGGAGTTCGTACCGTAAGAATAATGTGTAATACTTGTGAAGATGAAAATCTATAATCTTATAAAAAAGCAATGAGTGCCAGGCGATAATTTAATAATGTGTCATTTGTAACATCTGTCGAAAGCTGTAGAACAAGTTTGAATTAAATTGTCTGTATGCAAGTGGACAGTAGCAGAGGAGGGACAGGAGGAAGAAGAGGAAGAGAAAAAGGAAATCGTGATGGACAGGTGGGATTATAGACTATTCGTTAATTGGTAAAAGGATCTTATTTAGTCAGTTTAATGATTTTTTAGTCGTTATACATTGGCTGTCAGAGAGCATAACTGTCTGGACATAGGAAAGCCTTGGTACTATATTTAAACTCAAGCTGTAATTCGAGATGAATTTGTGTGTTTGTGTTCTAAGTTATACCTCCTTCTGCAGGACAGAGACGTCCATCTGTCTAAATCCATGTCTTATGCACTACGTCATGGGGCGAGCCAGATGGGTCTTGAAATGGGTACAGGTAAATTCTGGTCTGAGTAACTTGAAAATTAATTGAATGTAATAGATTCTTGCACTGCTGTGATTGCTAATGAACCTTGAATAAATGTAGAAACTTTAGTACATAGTACAAATGCAGATCCTTTCCTGTGATTTTCCCACCGTTTTTCCCACGACTGCTCATGAGGGAAAAACAACCATGAAAGTGTAACCATAGCTGTAACAGCTTCCGTACCCTGCAGATGGCTTCCTGTTTGTGGACGATCTCCTGGCAAACCCACAGTTCTGCAAATACACTTTAGAAGATGTTCAGAGAGTCGTGGCCACAAATGACAAACAGCGCTTTAAGCTCCGTTCCCACCCAGAGAACGGCCGTCTGCAGATTCGAGCCAATCAGGGTCATTCATTACAGGTAGGCAAAATAAAGGGGATATTCGGCGACTATGACATTTAAAAGTTGTACTTCAAATTAACATTGTAGCATGATAGATTAAAGTCCATAGCTTTTCATTTCCATAATAAGTGCACGAAACATTATGAATGCCATCAGATCAAACCAGCCTTTATACACCCTAGTCTTCTGGATTTCCCTACATCCAATACTACATTTCTTCCTCAATCAGGTGATGGATCTGGCTCTGAAACCGGTTCTATCTGGTTCTCCAGACGTCCCTGCTGAGGCTGTTCATGGCTCATACCTCCGCAACTGGAGGTCCATCCAGCAACAGGGCCTAAGCCGCATGAAGAGGACACACATCCACCTGGCACCCGGACTGCCAGGAGAAGATGGCGCCATCAGTGGTTTGCTTTGAGCTAAAACATGAAAAATCAATTATGCCTGAATTTAGAGCAGTTTGACTGTTTTTTTGTGTTTTCATTTTCCACTAGGCATGAGAAAAAATTGTGATCTAGCTCTGTTTATTGATGTCCCCAAAGCACTTGCTGGTAAGATTAACCACTTATAGCTGCAGCCATATCTATATAGTCTATATTCACTCTGTATGTGAGAAAATCAATATCTTACGAGTGTTTTATGTGTTTGTATCTGACTGGTGCAGACGGTATTGAGTTCTTCTGGTCAGATAATGGCGTACTGCTGACGGCTGGTGATGCTGAGGGTAAACTTCTCCCTAAATACTTCATTCGAGCCGTCAGATTAAGACCTACAAGTAAGAAAAACGGAAGCACAGATGCAGCAGTGTATATCTGAAAAAACGGCGATTGAGATCCAGTACTTACATGTTGACTGTTGTCACCTCTGTGTTTCAGGGAGCATGCTGCCAATGTAGTAGCAGCAGCAGAGGATGCCATTCGTCCACTGGTCATGTAGCTGTATTCCATGGCTGCTAGATACTCAGTGTTTATTGGTTTCCTTGGTAATACTTTTTTTTGCTGCAGAATCCTTGTCAAGTGATTTATTTGCTCTTAAAATCTCGATATACAAATCACACTATTAGACCAGACAGGTAAAAACTAAACAGAATGGAAAAAACAAATAGGCTTTTATTTATTTTCGTTCACCTCAACAAGATTACTGTCTGGTGCCATGTGAAAAGTTTGAATATCTTGACAATGCTGCCACTTGACTATAGCCAACCAGCCGAGAGTGTTAGAATTAGGATCGTGACATGCTGATCGTGGTCCATCACATGACTGAGTATGGAAATCAAAGGATGCAGACACTGTGGTTTCTTCTAAGATAAAGAGGCACACACACATTCTCAACGAACATGAGTGCGGCTTAGATAATAGTTTGGAAACTTCCTGAAACGGCAGAAAATATCACGAAGAGGCAAGGAAATGAAAATAAATTATGAAATGCTGCTTTTATCTGTGTATTTTTTTATTTAGATTTTTTCCGTAAACATTTCATACTTGCAATCATTTGAATTTTAGTTGTGATATATAAATGCTTTTTTGTTAAAGTGTTGCCATTAATAAACAATCTGGTTATGATGAGCCTCCAGCTCTTCACAAAGCAAAGTCCTTCACCCCGCGCAACACGAGTGTAAAATAGTTGTGACCGGCTGATTAAGCTGTGGATTTGTTTTCAGAGAAATTGATTGTCAAGCATGCTGATCTTGGACCAGATGGCATGGAATTTTCACCCAGCGGTATTCCATTATAAAGGGAGGGGGAAGTTAACTCAAGGACCACGGCTTCTCCTGTCTGAACATTTTACATCTGCCATGCACAGGTGTAACTTACAGATAATATGTGTGGATTACAAATGCATGATCCAAACCTGACTGGAGTGATATACCTTGCATGTAACATACAATCATCTTTCACTTATGTTTTCCACTCATAAGACACATATTGGAAGGATCCAGTTTTTCTGTGTGTTCACTCTCAAAGAGCTTCATGGCCTCCGGTCAGCTTATGGAAAAGCTCCTCGTTGAGCGTGTCGCTCTTCTCACGACTGCGGGTTGACATGAAAATGTAGCCTCCGATGAACTCGTGAACGATTTTGCAGTCAGCAGTGACACAGCTGAAGGCAATGTTGACATTCCCCTCGAACTCTATGGCTACCTGAAGGAATCGAGCACAAAGAGGCCAACGTTAGTCAAAGAGATGGCAACACATGGGGGATTCAACTATTTGCAAAAGGGATAGTTTGCTTGGTCATTTGTTAACATGCAGCTAAATCTGTTTTTTGTTTACAGATCAGTCCTCAGTCAAATGAATTGTTCAGTGGGAAGACACCCTCTTTATGCGAGAAACACGGTTTGTTAGGCGTCTCGTGTTAGCTGGGTTGAAGGCAGGCCCCTGAGCACCATGAGTCTGACCTGCCGTATGTCCCAGTTGACGTTCCACTGCTTCATGTTGTTGTAGCGCCAAGTCTTCACCACATCACCCACACCCAGGTCGATGCGGATAAGGCGGTTCGGGGCTATGCCTAGGACCTCATCTTTTCGACTTCCCTTAAACCTGCAGGCAGAAATCATTAGTCAGTCTTCTTTACTGTAAAACTTACTTTAAAAAGCAAAAAACTGTCCTCAGAAATCATGAACTGCTATAGATATAGATAACTGCCAGAGATGTTATATATGTTATGATAGCGATGCCTTACAGAGTCTGAATTGATTGTTGAAAGCTTAGAGTTAAAGTTTAAATTGAACCTGACAACAATGTATGACAGCCCAAAGTCTGGCAGGGCCTGCCATATCTGCAGGAAGCGCATCACGCCATCTGTCAGGGAGAGCTGAGCCACATTCTGGTACGCGTCCAGGATACGAGGGGTCAGCTGGAGGAGCAGGCACAGGGAAAATGTCAGATGTAATTACAGTTTTGCTGCCTCGAACACAAGCTATGGAGAAGTTGCTTGGATGTTCATTTAGCTCAGTTGGACAATATCCATGTAGTGCTTTAAAGAAAAAAGACTGATTTGATTTCAGCTGGTAATGTGTACCACCAGTAATGTTTCAAACACAGAATATAGGATGAGTAAATGCTCCGCGCTGGACTATATAATTTGTCATACCAGTTTGGGCTTGTACTTCTTTTGGTAGCGGGGTGACACCAGACTGTGAGGATTGATGCTTTCGTTGCTGGCATCTGCATTGCCATTGGAACCAGAGTTCGACTTTTGCATGGCCAGGAAGGAACGGATACTTTCGATCTCACTGTGAAAGCTGCTGTCTGCAAGACTCTTGCCCTTGGAGGCCAGCCGACATCCAGCCATCCACTGAGCGTACTGCTGCTCCTGCAGACGACAGTGGGAACAAGCGTTAGACAGGTGGGACTGCGGGCAGGGGTGAGAAGATGAGACTGAGATAAAGGTGGTGAAAACAACAGGATGTTGGGCACAGAGAGGAGAAATGTTGCTGTGTGGCCTCACGTTCTCACAGCGCAGAAAGACCTCATTCATGCCCTCAGGTGCTGGCACCAGCAGTTTGATAAGGAACTTCTGTGCCGCCACATTAACGTCTGGTGCCACCTCACAGCCTAAGGACAGGATTTATGGGTTAGCTCCTGAGAAGAGGTCAGAAGAAAAACCGACATCGCAGAGCTTTTTGTTTGTGTGCAATTTTTAAAATAAAAAATTAAATGAATCTAAACTAATTTATAGCTCTGTTGATAACGCTGATGATGAAAAAATACACTACAGGATTTATTTGTACCTTTGAGGCTGATCTGTTGAATTGGTTCCCCAATGCTTTCCTCTTTGCTCTTGAAATAAGAGATGGAGGTATCTTGGAACTTGAACCAATATTGCTTGTATCCTTTCAAAGTCAGCCTCTTGGGCCTGAAGAACAAGAACCACGTTCAGTTCCACAAAAGCACTTTCCTGTTGATGTTATTTGATTCTCTTTTAAAGAGAGAAATGTGGTACATATTTTTTAACAGAAAACCTTACCTAAATATCTTCAGATAGTCATTGAGTTGTGGTGCAGTCATGTTTTCCTGGATAAAGACAACTTACCGGTGAACAACTCTTCCTGTCATATTCAGTTCCTTAAATACACTTTAAAACGCCGCTTCTCTTCATGAAAATAAAACAAAACTTGATTTATTTAAAATTTCTTCTCAATTTCAAATAGCTGAAATCTTAACAGATACAACTCAGGTGTTAACATTAGTTAGTCAGTAAAATCTGTCTGACCAGCAGTTCAGATGCAGAGCTACTCTCTCCCTCCATTTTGACCTCCAGGGACTGCAGGGCGGACTCCAGGTCATCCATAGCCGCGCTGGAGCTCACCATCTGGGGCTCTGACTCAGACACCTTACTGATGTGGTACTGTGTGAGTTTGAACATGAGACAGAGGAAACAGACACTTTAGAGCATTTAGCAAACATTTAACTATGTTCTGCTTTTTTTTTTTTAAAGTCAGCAAATCTATATATACTGTAGAGGCTGTGCAGTCCATGTGAAACCCATCATTATTTTGGAACCTCGGGTAGAATCAGATATATCATCCTCATAAAGATCTCTCTTACTCACATTTTTAGAGTAATATTTCTTGAAATGTCAGGTGTAAACCATTTTCTACTTAATTTATTTATCCAGCAGAGCTTATTCCCAACGGGGTCGTGGGGGGGCCGAACTACGGGTGAAAGGTGGGGTACACCCTGGACAGGTCGCCAGACAGAGACAAACAACCGCACACACACTCACCTTAACTCTTAGGGGCAATTTGGAGTGCTCAATTGACCTAACATGCACGTTTTTGGACAGTGGTAGGTACCTGGAGAAAACCCACAAAAGCACATGCAAACTCCAGACAGAAAGGTCTCAGTACCCTCAGAGACTTGAACCAGGAACCCGCTTGCTGTGAGGCGACGGTGCTAACTGTGCCAACCTGGGTAGAGCAGTTAAATCAAAACAGACACTGCCTACCACTGAACACATACCATGTCTGCAGCAAAGAAAAGCACTGGAGTTTCTGTACTATTTGATATTTAAGAATTTCATGTGAGAAATAGCCACTTCCCCTGAAGCGATACTCATATCCGTATCCCCCCGCCAGTTGTAGCTTCTACCTGCAGAGCTCCAAACAGCATCATCTCCTCCTCAGTGCAGTCGATGTCCTCCAGCAGGATGGCCCAGCGGGCCTGCTCATACAGCTGGGTCAGACGCACAGCATCGTACTGCAGGGCCAGAGATGCAGAACAGAGTTAAGGAAGAGTTCAAAAAGGGGGTAGAATCCAAAACCGACACACACACACCTTGGGATCTATATCATAGAAGGCGAAGTACTTGAAGCGAAGCCAAAGACGGTCATTTTCTTGGATGCCTTGCTGCATGAGACAGCGCGATGAGTCCAACCACCTGGCAGGGAAAGACACAAAATGTGAACATGATTTTATATGTATTTTTTAACTATTAGATGTGTTTTTTGGAAAGGCTTAACTTTTTTTTAAATGACATTTTCAACATCCTATCTCATTCCTTAAATAACTTGCAAAATGTTCTTGGGAAGGAAACGTTTTCCATTTTATCCGACAACATGCTATACTTTATACTTCATTTTATTCCTGCACGATTTTGTAACAAGTCACCTTAAAAGCCTCTTAGAACATGAAACTAGTAAGGATCAAGATGGAGAGGCTGTTAGGTAGACAACAAAACCTCCAATTTTTTAAGGATCTTTAAGAGTGCGACCATAATTCAAAATGACTTGTTTACTGTACTTTACTGTACTGTGTCTAAAAGCCCTTCAAATAGCTCCATTTATACAGCTATAGGCACAGGGGATATGTTGACCAACCCATTTTCAGATAAGATGATGCACATTTAAATTCCACGTCTCTAACTTTGCTGCTATTAATTAGTGGTATGTATGTAGAGATCAGGATCAGTTACTAAAAACAGAGACTGAATCACCAAATGTTTGGTGTTTAGATTATGGCTGGACCGGGAGATTACAGCTGAGACCACATCCAGTGAGCTCTTGACTCACTGCTATCCCGATCATGATGAGCACTCCTTTTCAGAGAGGCTTAATTAGATAATATCTCTGTCAACTCTTAGTTTCAGCATTTCAGCAGCGTACCTGCCATTGATGTGAGCTTTGTCCACCACACTGGCAGGGCGGTAAAGCTTGGTTATGACCTCCGGGGCAGGCGGAGGCTGAGTGACCGACAGCATTTTGTAGACTTCCTCCATCTGTGGTGAGTCGACAAAGTGAGCTGGCATGCCGTTGTACAGACAGGGCCGGGACACTGCACAGAAAGTTGGGGTCACCGGGTTACTTGATGTCTCAGAAACACAAAGTTAATACAAATGTTAACTCAGAGATACTGAGATGATCCGTCTGGCAATTCCCAAAGCAAAGACACAGAAGCTTTTCCCAATACAAAAAGCTTCCAAGTTTTTAAGTTTTGACATATTTTTGCCACAATTTATCACAGATGAATATCACGCTGTCAATACAAATAAAATTTTATCAGTATACCTGAGGAGAGGGGCACTTCAGTGAGGTCGTATATTTCCCCCGTCAAGTTTTTATCTTTTTTCTTCTTTTTCTCCTCCACAGGACGAAGGAGAGACAGCTCCTCAGGGTGACGTATGTCTGGGGAAGTAGCAGAGTAAATGGACTGAATGCTGATAAGTTAAATTAAATAGAGGAGGTGTCACCTTTCACACAGACATACAGAGATAAATATGTAATGGAGTTGAAAACAGCACATACTGTGATGCAGTTCAGGGCTCAGAAACTGAACCCCACCATGCTTTTAATGTGAATTTGTGTGATAGAGAAAACAGTGCTGCAAAGCCCCCAGCTCAGATGGGTTTGTTTTTAAGTGTTTGTAAGTCATATTTGGGTCATAACAGTCTGTTTTACTTCTGCAACTCCCATCAGTGGACCGCCTCCAGACATAGTTTGCATAAGCACTCTTTGTCCAGAAAAAAAGCTCTTTATTCTACCGGAGTAAAACAGCTATCAGCTATGGGCTCTGAGATGTATGCAGCAGGTTGGTGTTGTGTGACTCTGTGGCGCAACGGTAGCGCGTCTGACTCCAGATCAGAAGGTTGCGTGTTCAAATCACGTCAGGGTCAGTGGTCTCTTCCTCCAACATTGTGTGGTGGGGAACCCTTTGATGACTTTATGTATTGGATTCTGGTGATGGGAACCCTAACACAGATTTTTTTTACCAGACTCTGTGGTGCGATGTTAGCCTAAATGATTCAAGAACAGAACTTTGTGTGTTCAGGTGACATTAGTATTAATGTAACCAGAAGTATCCAAACTTGTCTTAATCTTCTGCAGCATTGTCACAGTTTTGGCTGCTTTGCTGCAAGTTTGACCCAATTTGGTTTTGCTTTGTCAGGGATAATGTTTTATTGGTGTTTAACTTATGAGGGAGAAACATGAAATTGATTTGTGTCTGAGAACATGGGATTGCAGGACAGTGTTAGGTAGTAAACACACAGGTAAACAATTATGACAATATGAAAAACCACGTAATGACTTACACCGTAAATCAATAGAACTTGTATTTCTTTACGAAAACACTCGAAAGGACTCTTAAATTTGTGATAGATTGCATGACAGGAACCACTGCAATGCTATATAACAGTGATGTTAATAATTTATCAAAACTTTTGGGAAAAACAAACTCCTTATTTGATGCTGTTATTGGCTCTTTCTGAAATTCAGTGCATGCTTTTTTTGTGACCCAAATAACTTCTCAGTTACTAATTTCAATATTTCTCTTCTGATCCCTTCTAGTCTGGTGTCACCTCCCGGGGACTTCTGCTGTGGAATTGAGATCAAGAAGTACCAAAAATAGATTGACTGAAAGCAAGAAGCAGATGGTGAGGTCTTGTCTTTTGGCACTGATCTTTGTGTTTCGCTGCAGTCAGTCAGAGAGCTACACATCTATGACACAGATGACTAATTAGATAAAAACAGTTTAAAACACAAAAAACAACTGAAAATAAGAGGTAAACATTTTAGATATTGGTAGTTGACTCAAACCATATCAGACAGGGATGAAAAAAGAAGGAAATACTCACTAAGCATCCTGCAGATTCCCATCACCGTCTGGAAAACGGGGTTGGAGAAGCAGGCCTGTAGCCTCAAGGTGATTCCATTGGGCAGACCCAGTCTGAGAGGCTTGTGCTGGGGCATGAAGATCAGCCGGGCGTCGGCGTGAATGCCGTATTTCTCCAGAGTCCAGGCTGTTCGCAGCAGCCATCTTTGCTTCTGCTCCCACCACAGTGCGTGATCGGACCAGTCCCGTTTGATCTCTGCAGGAGACACAAACAAACCAAACAAATCAAAAGCTGTTCATGTAACAGGGAAACTTTCTATGTCAATCGGTCTCAGGAGCTGAAGGATTCAGCTCATAATGACTGAAACACTTAGCAGGGTCTTAGTGACATCAGGATTTGATAATGATTTAATACCTATACTTTTATAGGTTATAATGAGCAACATGCCTCACTAGTACAGTGTAACTACTATGTACTAGAGGTGGAAAGTTGATAATTGAGAATACCTAGATATATGTAACCTGCCACATTTCAGAAGCAACATTCCCGACACTGGTGTGAAGTGGTTCAAATGAGCATGTTAGCCAGATCGTTGTGTGTCTGACATCAGATCAGCAGGTTGCGTGTTCACATCAAGTCAAGGTCACTATGTTTGTCCATGGTTGATTTAGTTAATCTGTTAGATATCCAGCCTTAGGCAGAGCCCCTCTGTTGCAATTCGTCATGTTTCCCATAACACTTAGTTTGTCAAATAGAAAATAAAACGAGAGTGAAACTCTATCTAAAAGTTTTTGCTCTGTATTGGTGTCCCCTGTATTAACATACTGCCAAATTTTTATTTAGTATGAAAGAAAAACATAAACATTATGAGTCATCACATCACATTTAAGTGGAATAAATAGTCTGTATAGTCTATAGATCAGTATATAGATATGTAGATTATAAATCTAGATGTAAATTTACAGTGGACAGTCCACAGGTGGTGGTATTGCATCATGTTGTTGGTGGCCATGCAGGAGGGGCTCAGCAGACTCTGTGGCGCAACGGTAGCGCGTCTGACTCCAGATCAGAAGGTTGCGTGTTCAAATCACGTCAGGGTCAGTGTTCTTTTAAGTTTAGCATATGTTTAAGCATCATTCATTGTTTTAAAAAATCCTGGAATGTATTAGACGAAAAAGATAGAGAATTGTAAATTATTACTCAAGAGTATCAGTGTTGACTGGATCAGTTTTAGATGTTTCACCATGTTGTTTCATCCCAAGGTATGTCGAATCCTCATGAATCATTCCTCAGTACTAAATATGATGTGTTTTGCATTTATGACCGTAGATGGATCTCTGTATGCAAATGTAAATGAGAATGTGTTACTATATTTAGCTCCTGCAGTGTGACTGGCCGAGACAGTTGAGGATAGATGAGTGACCTACGTGTCTTTTCCACCAGCTTTAGGATAACCCCTCCAACATGGAGGTCAGAGGCAACACTGAGGGTGACAGGCGGGGCGTCAGGCCCCAGGTCCTCCACTGTGACTGACAGATCCCACGCCGCCATACTGAAAGAAAGACAGGAAGAGAGGTGAGTAGGGAAACACAGGAGAGATCTCACATGTTTATTCAAAGCAAGGGTAACAACATTTATTTCCACAAGACTCTGTCCAAGAGATGATCTTTCAATGTTAACGAATAGGTGGCAACTCAGAAAAAGACAGAATGATAAAATAAAATTCACTTAAATAAAATGTACAGCTGTTGAAGAATACATTAATTGTTTTTTTTCAAAACTTTGGTCAAACAGGCTTCTCAGATTTGGCATGAAATGTTCAGATGCATCACGAGGTGTTTTGGTTTGTTTTCACAAACTAACATGGCATGTTTGTTACCTAACAATGTAATGCATGAATAAATTGTGTGTCCACGTTGTAAAACTTCACAACCTGTGATGTTAGACGTGTTTCAAAATCAGGCAACTTAATAAAGTTAATGCAAAATTTTAATGATTGGTCATCACAATCATTTTGTAATTTGATTTTGCAATCCATAAAAGTTTAAAATAACTAGTTACAAATACTGGGGAAAAAAGATTAAATGAGAAAAAGAGAGACAATAAGTTTGGAGGAAAGAGCCTTTTATCCATGGTTTAATATCACATCACAAACATACATGTACAAAGACTATATATATATATGTATAAATATATATATATGTGTTTGTGTGTGTGTGACAGTACTTTGAATGGCATGTCCAATGTGATGCGCTCTTCCTGTTTCTGACTTTAACAATCACCATGGATGCACACTTCCGCTTTCTGACCCGCCCAAGGCATGACATTCATCCAGTGCTAATACAGTGCCCTTCTGCTTGTGTATAAAATAATTTAAGCCCTTTTAAAAGTAGCAACTGTAAAAATGAAAATGTGTGCCTTTGTCCCGTGAGTGTATATACCTAAAGACTGATGAATATACTGATGTGACACTGCAAAGAGAGCCTGCCGTAAGCACTCCATAGTTGTTAAAAGGCCTTAACTTTTTTTAACGTTTCTAATTTCCTATCTAAATATACATTTGTCCTTTTATATTGCATTTAACCGAGTGATGAAACTTCAGGAATAACCCCTAAACTATGTATTTACAACAAATGCCCGTTATATACTGTAAATGCCTAGCCCTCACTTTGTCTTTGGCCTCATGCTTCCCCTCAAGCTGTCACACATCCACCGATCAACACGCATTAAAGGACTGTACCGTCAGTCCCCTCTGTCCAGGGGCTTTAACCGATGGAAACAATGGGATCCCCGGGCCTTTCAGGCTTTTGAAGAAGTTTCTCAGGCTCTTGTGAGAATGTGCAGCAGGTTCAACTCTCTCTGGCAAGACGGTTGTGGTTTGTGGGGCTGTGTCTGCCTTTGCTGCCTGTGTCACCCCTGTCAGGGAGGCTTGTTCCTTTTTTTTTTTGTCAGTTTCCGCCAGGCGGATGTGTCAAAAGGGCTCAGGTTTTGTCTGACAGGCTGTATGAGCAGCACAAATAAGCCAATGTGTATGTCAATGTTCCTATTATCTTATTTTGTGTGTTAGCAGTGAGCAATTAAAGGGTGTCGGCTATGATAACTTTAATAATTGGCCGTTGTTGCTTTTGTTATGCACAAAAATAGTAAAGTGAGAATTTTTTGTGTTAACTAAAACATAAATACTCACATCTGACTTTGTTTGGGAGGGGGGGTTACTGTAATTCACTATATATTTTAAAATAATATTTTCATGGTATTCCTCTAGGGGGCGTCAAATGCATCTTAAAGATAATCAAACATTGTTTACTTCAGGGCCCATCCAAATTTTGTATTACTCAGTGGTTGCAGCAGTTCTGACACCGCCGTCCAAGAGTTAAAAGTAACATGGTGATAATACGTTTTCATGCCCTAAAACCCGCTTGCAAAATCACATGATTTCTGAAAATTTTAACAAACATTGATTTCTTTGCGTGTCTGAACAGTTGCAGGAAATTACACGTAATCACAAGAGAGACATCGATTTCTGGGCGTTGGCTTGGACTATCTTTTTATTGGACTTTTTTTTAATCGAGCAACGCTGCTCAAATACTGAATACTTTCGTATTTAGGACAATTCCATATTTACTATCCCCACTGGACAACATATCACACCACACTATTGACCGTAAATCATTCAGCTGGTATCCTCCTCCCTCCCCCGTCGAACGGCACTAATGGTACATTCCACACGTTCACTTCCCAAACAAAAATGGCACATGAGAAGTGGCAGTGAGAGAAGTGTTATCACTATCGAAAGCGAAAGCTAGCCACTGTGTGGCCCACACCGTCTCTCTCCAGCACACTTCGCTATTCCGCTCGCTCTTGCTCAGACATGGCGCTGCAAATGTCCGCTCGGGTGTCACGCACCAGAGCCCTCCTGCGCGCCACCGGCCCCGTGTCCCACACCAGTGCCGACCTCCAGCGAGCCGGTGTCAAGTTCAAGCACATTTTAACTCTGGTAAGCCCCCAGCTTGGGAGGACGCCAGTAACAAGTCCCGTTCGCGGCCATATTAACGCTTCACTTGGAGCTCCCAGATTCTCAACAACTGCAGCTGTCTGGAGGTCCGGTCAGGCTACAGGTCCCTCCTCACCCCGGGGGAGGGCACTTTGGCTGGGCAAGTTAGCCCTCGGTACCGCTCTCGGAGCGACCACAGCTGCCCTGGTCCAGGGCCTCCACACCGGAGTCGTGACCGCTATGGCCCTCAAAATCAACCTGGACTCTGCTGATGGTGACTGGAAGGAGACCAAGGGTGAGAGTGGTAATTCCGTGTCCCACACGACTCAGTCTGTGTCCTTACAACACAACTGGGTTCTTTGTCAGTGAGTGAGAGGGGTAAGTGTGAGCTGCCACCTGAGCCCAGCAGCTGTCCACGATTCAATGATCACACATGTGGCCTGTTGTTTTTTTTCCACAATACTCACACTAAACACTAAATGATGATGACAGAGAGCAGTTAGGTGACACATCAACAAGCAAAGTGCATCCTCCTCTGTTAAAGCAAAGCAGAGACGGAACTATTAATCCAGCAACATCGTAGGTGTGAAACCCACTAAGTACTGAGGGTTCATATTCAATTTCATAATTGAGTTAATCCTGTCAAAGTTGATAAGAGTCTTTACTGTTATAGTAGCGGTTTAAGCCTGAAATGTAAGAAGTTTTGATCCAATATGTGTCAGGCTCCGTCTTCAGGTAAAATTAGATCTTTACCTGTATTAATGGTTAACTATTTAACAAATAACATTAATTTGAAATCTTTTTCTGTTCTCTGTTTTCCCATTTTTGTCCCAGAGCTCTTGATTTCGCTGCCTGTGAATGAAAGGCGTGCTTACTACAGGACCTCGGGCTCCGTGCCGCTTGATGACATCCCGGCGTGGACCTCCACTGCAGGTCAGTCACAGCAAGTCGTTGTTCAGGCTTAAAAATGTGCACCATGGAGAACTGAAAGGCTATGAGATTTGATAGGAATTGTACAAATCAAATTATGAACACACTGAAATGACTTATAGACACTTCTGGTACCTCACACCAGAAGCTGATGAAAAATGAACATTTATTCCAAAATTCTCTTAGCTGTTATAATTTTGGTGCCATTTGTCTAGCACATGTCAAAGTTATTTAACCTTGTTTTTGATTGGGAAATGTTAGCAAACTGTAATGTCTTGGGCTTTTTAAACCACATAATCCCAATAAAAAAGCAGTAATGTCACGTTTGTCTTCCATCATTCGCAGTTGAGCTTTCTGCGTTTTGATGAAAGTGTCAATTGTCAACATTTCTGCAGTTTCCTGACACAAGGATAAACGTGATGTTCAAATGCGATGGCATGAAAGAGACTGTTTCTTCTTTAAAAGAGATACAAGTGTTATGAAAGGAGTTTTACATGACACAATGTTTGTGACTGTTGCTGAAAACTGCATGAAGTTCACAGTTCACAGACCTGAGCAAACTATTTATTCATTTGTGGAATATAGAATTCTATGCTTGAGTAACCACCGAATGCTACTGGACACAAGATAACCTCTGCTTAATTATTTTGTCCCTACGTTTTAGTTATTTTTTCCATACTTAATGTATTTCTTGTCCTAGGGATACATTTCATTAACTCATTCTAATTAATTATTCCATGCATGGTAAGAGTACACAGAGAGCACCAGCGCAACTGAAATGAGAAATAAATCGTCTTTAGCGTTTTGTTGCTGCTTTCACTTTTCACTTCAGTGACCTTGAGTTTATTTGGACTGTTTTTTTGCATAATTAATTAGGGATTATACATTTGGAGGAATGTTAATCTTCATACAGTTCGGTATCATCAGACCACTAAGTTCGATCACCTTAAGTCACTTGCATTAATCAAAATGAGTAAACAAATAGAATTTTAGTTGTACAATAGCCATTTTCGGCACGTCTTATGGAAGTGAAGCAAAGGTTTTTAATGTGTTTTTCTCTCTTTGTGAATCTCAGTTATTTTAGATAAAGGAAGAGCAGCAATTTATAAAACTTCAGCAGTCTGCTGTGATTCATTGATTTGGCAATATGGTATCAGATTTTAACATGCCCCCTCTTGAAAACCAGATTCATGTAATAATATGTGAAAAACATAATCTTATTTATAGTTAACTGAATATTTTCTACCCGTTCTACCGTTTAGGACGTACTGAGACATATCAACCTTTACCTGACCACTTTTGTGTCATATTTAAGGTGGTTCTGAGCCAAGTCGTTACCAGAGGAACGAAAAGTTGGATAGGAAGATTTCTCTGTACAGCGGTGACATCACAAAGCTGGAGATAGATGCTATTGTCAATGCAGGTAGGACTGCGTGTGAATGTGTGTGCGCTTTTCTTTTTTACTGTGGCTCCACGTGTCCTGAAAATGAATACGGTCATACCGTCACTAATTATGTATCTGCTCACACAATAAAATACAATGGAATAAATAGATTTGTTTTATTAGTTAATCTTTTTGTTGGAAATCTGAGACCTCAAGTGACGAAGAAAGAAATTCATGGAGAAGAAAACAGCAAAATAATCCAAAAGACAGGCACATGGAAATGATGAAACTTATGAGACTCCACTTACAACTTTGTTAAGAGCAACAAGATCGGTGAAAAAAAGGAATGGACACAAGAAAAAAAAATCTGACAGATATCTGTGTTGACATCTCGGCTTATTCCAACATCTTAATTGTAAATCATCTCTCAAAAGTGTTGAGGGAAGCGAAACTGGTACCAGTCACTTAATGTATGCTCCTGATGCCTTATGTGTGTGTGTGTATAAATATATATTAAAAAAAACATTTTTGCAGATCAATAATTTGCTCACACTTTTTTATGCCCTGCCATCAGATGTGGTTTACAGGCAACTTGACAAGAAATGTGCTATGGCCATTAGATGGAGCCAAACTCCAGTTTATTCATACAAGACATCCCCCTAAAAGGCTGTTTGGGGACAATTTAATCGGTGCCTTGGCACAGGCGATGGATCGGGGGAGAGCGAGACAGTCCAGCATTCCTAAATGATGCTCGATGATGAGGCTTTAGCTGAAAAAGATGGATTTTCACTGGCAGCTGACTGTCAGCAGATGGATGCCGTGCCAGCATCCCGTGAATATGTTGATTGTTGACTCTCATTTACAGGGTTATTGTTTGTGTTTGTGTGTAAGCATTCAGTCACCCATCTGCCAACAAATATTTAAGCAATTATATGTGTTTACACAGTAAGTAACTGTCTGCGCGTGTCTGGATGGGAGAGTTTGAATTAGGGTATGTGTTTTACAGGAGTTTTTACAGAGCTGCCGGATGCAAAGAAGCATGCTATTAACAAGGAGAAACAGCTAGTAAAGTGTCATTTTGTAGAGAGGACAAGACAAGGTGAGGGGAGGGAGACTGGAAAACCTAACAATGCCCGAGGAAACGTGACTGAAAGAGGGAGTCGCCACTCTAACTGACAAAAAGCAAGAGAGGAGTCTGGAGGAGTGGAAAGACGAAGATAAAAGTGAGACAGGATGAGGACACAGGCTAGTATTTAAATCCTGGAATTCATCACCATGGCAACAAGCAGGTAGAGGGTACCCTCAAAGGAGCTTTGGGTAGCAGAGTCCGATCATCCTTTCCTGTCAGACTAATTGGCTGTCCAGCTGACTTTCTCTTTGGTCATTTTGTTGACTAAGCTGCTGACCTTTTCTCCGATGAGTAACTGATTGCTTGAGAGGCTCTGAGTGACTGTCGTGGTTGAAGTGATGCGACATTGAATTGAAAGAGGGCAATGAACAGATTTATTAAACCCGTTCAGGAGATGAACTTCTCCTGTTTGTGGATCTACCAACAGAGTTCCTGAGCTTGAACGCCTCCAAGATAGCGCCGTGGGTTTTTGACGGGGATGGGAGTGCAGTGGATTTTCTCTGGCTGAGGCCTTGAAGCGTCATTTAGCCCCTAAGGCGGGAGGCATTCAATTGAAGCCAACTGTGGCCAATTATACGCCATACTGGCAGACTGGTGGGTATGTTTGGAGGGGGGCTTCCAGGCCTGGCTGGCAGAGAGCAACTGACACACACTGCATGCACACAGAGAGGTGCACACACTTGTATGTCTAAATGGAAACTGATCCAGACAAAACGGGACCAAAGACTGGTGAATTAACAGGTGGAATCTTGGGTGTCCCTCCCCTCTGCCTATCCTCAGTGAGCCCTCATCGATCAGGTAAGCTGGGTGCTGGAGGGAGGTCGGGCAGGCACTGTTAGTTTGTGTCTTTCTCAATAAAGCCTGGATTTACAGTAACTCTCAACTCCTCCTACCTCCTATGTACCCCCTTCCACCCCCCCCCCCCTGCCCTCCCTCCACACTTTTACAGCCCCTGGCTCCTGCCCACTCCTATAAAACACTACAAACATAAAAACCCACAAGCACTTAAGAGCTGTCCTGGTGAGGGGGGTGGTGGGTGGGGGTACATATGGGGGAGGAGACATTGGGCAGGAACATCCTCCTCTTTACACCCCTCAATCACTCCGTCCGGGGAAGGAGAGCGAGATGGAGGGGAGGATATATTGTCTCTGATGGGCTAGCTGATTAAGATGGATTGCACAGTGAAATGTCGTCGGGCTGATGAGTTCTTGGAATGTGTGCTTCTGCGCAAGTGTGTGCGTGCGTGGACACGATGTCTCAGCAGCAAACTTTGCATTAAAACCTTTTTTCAAATTGATTAAATGCAAATTTGCTTAGCTCTACTGAGCTGCATTTTCACTCACAAAACTTTTATTACTCATTTCAATTTCTGCTCCGACTTTTAGTCCCCGTCAAGTTTATTGTAGCTGACAGTAAATTCCTTTTTTTCTTTTTGACCTTCTGTTTTCCTCCACAGAACTCAACTTTAATTGAAAATGGTTTAACGTATCTACCGGTAGGTGCTCTCTGTAGCTATTTGTAATGTCCCTTTACTCAGTGGAAGTAACAGTGTGTTAGAGCAAATGTAGCCGCAGAGTTGCCTGATAAATCTTTCCTGCCGGACTATAAAAAACTGTCCCTAAAATTAAGCCATGCGCCGACAAGTGAAAAAGAATAATCTGGTCCCATCTCATTCTTCAGAGCACTTCTCACTGTCACAACTTCTGCCAGCTGGGAGTCAGTGGGAGTGCACGTGTGTTTTTACAGGCCGACGTGCGTGTGCACGTCACACTTTGCATGTGTTTGGATGTATGGAGAGGGTAACTCATATGAGTCGCAGGTGGACGCACGCCTACACCTGCCCATGCTGGAAATAGACAGGTCACATGAGCCAGGCAACATCTGTGCAGCTGCTCACAGCCATGTCTGATGGAGCCGTGACTTTGTGGTGTACATTTGCGTGTCTTTTGTGTGCAGGTGTCCTGTTTTTGCGTCCATGAGATAGGCTTTCCCCTCTGCCGGTCAGGGATAAAGCTGTTGGTTGGCAGTGGTCACCCTCTCACCGAGGCAACAGCTGAGTGATACAAGATTACAGCCAATAGTTTTTCCTGGGCTGCAGGTGCTGGACAGGATGAGAAACTGTGCTGTTACCCCCCCCCCCCCCCTTACTGATTTGAAAAAGACATCAGACAGCAGAGTCAGATGTTCTGATGGAAAGCATAGGCCAAATAGTCCAGAAGCCACACAGTAAATGTACAGTAATGCTTCTTCTCTCAACAATTTCCCAAGATGGGCTACTTTGTAGTCAGGGCAACAGCGTGGTTTTTATATAGAAATCGGATGGGTCAGAAGGAAAAAAAGCAAAACTGTTGTGACTAAGAACAATTGTCCACCCCTGTGTAATAGTCACAAAATGAAGTTTTTGTTGCTGATGCTTGTGTTAATTTGTTTAGCAGACGCTTTTATTTAGTTGATCAAGCAGTGCTAACAGACACGTTACCAACGTTAAAGTGAGGACTTTTGAAAGGTAATGAAATTCAGCTCGGTGTTATTTGAAATAAGTTGTTGAAGTTTAGATGTTGTAAGTCATCTTACCTTTTTTATTCGCCCCATACAGAGTTCAGTGTAGAGCTGTTGTTCAAACACATTCAGTGTTATTACTACGATAGTATTAAAAATTTTTGGTGATGCCGGTTAGATCCGAGTGGGAATAATTATGATATTGGTGGCAAAAGAGAGCGTGTATGAATGTCATATAGTATCTGACTGGATCATGAAACAAATGCGCTGGTGCGCTGCTTTTTAATTGATAAGAATAGACCGAATTATGTAAAGTTTATTTGAAATTAGCCAGTCAGGTTTAAATTTTTTTGCTCTGGAATTCATCACTTTTTTAAAGCATTTTATAACTTAACGTATTCCAAATATACTCAATAAAATATAATTTTACCTCACAGTTTTTTTTATTGTCGTGTTGTTTCCACTTTATCATTGTTTTATGGATGGTTTGATGAAAAACAATACACGAAAGTCTTGTGTTAATTTTGGTTTTTGGAAACATTAGATGATTCCACTGGATGAAATACAAATGCCGTGGTTGAGAATAATTTATTAATTCCAGACAAGTCCACCCTCAGTGATGTCTTCAGGGTTATAGATGATGAAGGAGTGAGGAGTCTTAGGAAGCCTTGGATAAATAGACTCAGGCAGCAGAACATCGAGCAGAACAGCTGGAGGAGAAAGGTGAGAAGTATGTGCTTTGTGATCCTGTTTGGTGATTTTAAGAGGATAAAGCAGGCAAACCCTTGGCTCTGCAGGTAGAGCCCTTTTACAAGAGTATTACTCTACAGTGGCACAGCATCACACTCCTTCTGGAAGGCTTCGCTGATTCTTAGCTGGCTCTGTCAATGGGGCTTAGCGTTGTGCTCAGCGCCAGAAAGCAGCCTGGCATACGGCCCTGCTTTCGCCACGCTCCTACTGCGCGTACGGAGAATTATCAGGCTTGACTTACATGTCCTGAATTACATCAGCGTATCAGAGAATATTTCTAAGATTTCACCTAAGCTGCTTCTCCCTAATTTGACTGAAATTGTGGAAGGCATACTGTGGGAGTACTTGTATTTGCGACTATTTCTGTCGTGATTTTGAAGCAGCGGACCAGGGATTTACCCAATATTTTTTTCTTGTTTTTGAAGACCTGTTTTGAATGACAAAATACCGGCTTCCAACGCTGGAGCTGCTAATGGTCGGTTTGTTTCACGGATGCACAAGTAACAGTTATTTGACCACAATCTAGTTCTCAGCAACAGTATATATTTTTTCTTCATGAGGAATGAATGTTTTGGAGGCTGTATTTCAGGACTGCTAGTTTGTAACCAAGTCAGCTGTCTGAGGTTTCACTCAGGGGAGGGTGCCTGTTGTGATCCACCATGCCTCTCTGGTAGGAACCAGGGTCTGAGGGGCTGATAGAAATCCCAGAACAGAGACTGATCCTGCAGCTGAGGTCTCGCAGGCCCAACAGTGTATGCTCTATGTCTCTCTGTTTGCTGCAGTTATCATACATCTACCCTAGAGCGCTTGTCAGCTCCTTTTAGGACAAGTTTGTATTACAAGATGCAAAATGTCACACCAAGTTTGCTTTGGCAGACAAATATATCATGTGCATTTGCGCTTTAAGACTTAAAACCCGTACCAGAAGTAGAAATGTTTTTTTATTTATTTTATTTTGTGCTGTTATGCGTGTGTGGTAGTTAAACTGAAGCCAAGGAAATGGAAAAACCCACCACCTCTTCTTACCAGGCTTCTACATGTGTAAAATTTAATTAAGCCAGACTTGTGTTGTTTACTTGAAAAGTAAAATGGGTTCATAAGCTGTTCTTCTGAAGCAGAACAGGTTACAGATCCCCTGTGAACTGCGCTGGGTCTCCCTGCTGTAGTAACTGCACTTTCTTAGCTCTTGTTCCTATAGCAGTTTTCCCACTGCGCTGACTTAGTGTTTTGTGAAGCAGTGCTAATGGACACGTTCCTACAATATGCCTGTCAAATGTCTGAATACTGAAGCAAATCCACACTGCTGATGTCGAGTAAATATAATGTGTTGTCAAACCTAAGCAATGCTGTAACCGCCTCTTCTGGCTGAACTAGGACAAAATCATGGTGGTGTTTAAAGTCTGTTCAGTTGAGTTATGAGCTGCTTTTTCCTCTGTAAGGGTAAAAAGTGATTAATTGGTGAGATCCAATAAAATAATGTCTAGAGAATATCCATTAGAGTAAGTCTGAGTTAAATGAATGTTAAGCAGTGATGTCATAGTAAGCTGTGGTGATAGAAAGGGTCAAAAGCAGCTCAGAACTCCTCCGTTATACGTCAATGCTTACGAAAACATATCTAGATTTGGATAAATTGTCACTCTTATTCTGCCACAAAAGCAGAAAAAGTACTTTTTGCTTTAAGCAATGGAGTTGATCTGTTTTTTTTTTAAATCTATTATTGTTAATAGTTTTTAATACTTGTTAATAGTATTGTTAATATTTTTATGTCACATTTGGTTATTTCATCTATGACACATGTTTTTAGAAATATATATTGCTATATGTAAAGTCAGTAACATTGAACCAATGAATGCAGCTTCCAAATGAAAGGAGTGGAGTTAAATCACTCTAAAATGCAGTGTTTGCTTCTGAAGTGTTTTAAAGTTGAAAGCAAATCATTCATTGTTATTGAAAAGTCAATAACCATGTCAAGAACTGGTAACTCAAAACTGTCCTTAACCGGAAAAAAAAAAGAAAGCCGACGTGTTGTTGAGTCCAAACATGCAACCCAAACACAAGGCTGTCCAGACAGGTAAAGAAGGTGGCAATTTGTCACAATAAGCAGGGAGCTGCAAAACAGATTGATGAGACATAAAAGGCCAATAAATTCCCAGAGGTAGCTGCAGATAAGGATCTGAAGTCTCATTTGTAATCCGTACATAGGCACAAAAAAAGGCCTGAAGGAGACACATGCTTATTACTGCTCAACAAGTTGGGCTCTAGCACAATAAAGATGGTGGACGAATTTGTACACATGAAAAAAATAGTTTTTAAATATTAAGCAATTTAGAATTTTATATTTGAGTTACTTTGGATGACTGTGTCAACAGTCTACATACTACATACTCTAATTTCGATTCTTGTATTTTTTTTGTAGTCTTATCTGATTTGTTAATAGTTCTCTTTTGATTATATATTTTTTGGATGTTGTCTGCTTCTTTTTCACCACAGTGTGAACCTAAGGGGACTCGGAATTATGGAAATAAAAGGAAATGTAAAATGGGAAAATGGTGAAGCTCAAGTGTGGAAACATATCACAAGGAAAAAAAGGAATGTTGAAGGTGTTTAATTAAAAAAAAACAAACCTCTGAAGATTATAGAAAAAAACATCATAAGTGCATTATTTAAAGTATGTAAGGCAATTTCAATATTGTAAATGTGTTTGTAGAGTGTTTTCTGTTATACATTTGTTTTTTATGTACTTGAATTAAGAAAAACAATTTTATTTGTCATGTTGAATAGGAAATTCTGAAGTCTATTAATGCTAAAGGATGAATTAGACAGTGACTGTCATTGCATAGCCAGTGGCTCTGCAATGATGCCTTAACACATTTAAAGACCTTGAGGTCACTGTGCTTTGTGTTATTTTAAAAGTACCATCTTAACTCCAACTCTTCCACATCTTTCATTTGTGACCAGGGCTGCACTTTATGGAAACGTTTCTTTATAGATCTGCATGTATTAATTCCAACTTAAATCTTTAATGATGGTTCAGTAGCTTCATACTAAGGAGACATGCATATTTTACCCTGTGAGGTAATAATTTATTCTTTGGAGATCAAATATTTGTATTTGGTTTGAGGATTTTCTTACAATCCTCCACAAAATAAGAATAGAGAATTTGTGTTACACATACACATCTTGAAATGGTTTATTTTCATTATGAAATGACTGTCCATTTTCTGCGTCTTTTCTTAGTATAATAGTGTTTATGTTTAGGTATGGATATATTTGGCCTGTTGGTTGGCATTTTTTGGCTGGTGTACATCGTTACTTTTGGATTGTACCGAGGCCGTGTTTGTTCCGGGCCGTCCTCGTGTATTTGTGCCTTTTCCATGGTTGAAGTTTAGAGCCTGCAGCGTAAATTGAGCCTGGATAAGACGGCACTGCTGCTCTAGTTTTTCCAGTCCAGATCTGTCCAAGTTAATTATGGTGCAACTGTCAGAAAGACCACTTAAATGGTCATTTGGGCGGTGACGTTAATTCTGTCTGTGTGGTGAAAATTTAGAGTTTTCAAGGTTCAGTGCATCTAGTTTCCACGGGAAGCTACAAAGTCCAGTTTGTGTCTCAATTTGAGGGAGAGGATGGATGAAAAGCTTTACTATTGGTTCATCGGAACTGCATCCTCTCCCTTCCCCCTCTTTCTCATTTTAGCTGGACATCATCTCAGCGCTGTGACACAAGAAGAGCAAGACACTGGCATTACACAAATGGGTCTGGATTTACAGCTTCAGATTGATTTACACCCTGACTTTAGGAAGTTAACATACCCTTGGGGAGTTAATCCCTAATGTTGTCTGGGTCAGTAAATAAACAGAAAAGCCAAACTGAAAGAGTTTGCAGAAAAGCTCATTCGTGCTAATTATTTTTCTCCCACCCCTCCCTTATTAAAAGCTTTCCCACCCCTCCAATCAATCGCCACTTTAGCAAGCAGAAAGGAATGGAGGAAGTGCGAGTCTCATTAGTCTGATTGGGCCAATGTGGGAGATGGAAAGAGATGAAGTGAAAGAGAAAAGAAGTCGGCGTGGTCATCAGCACTTGGCCCATCAGAGCTTCTGTCAACAAGGCAAATGCTGCATTCAAATGTTTTGTTTTGTGGAAGTGTGGTTCCCAGTGGACTTGGGGTTGATGTACTGATGGCTCGCTGAATGGGAAACCATTAATGGCGTCCTTTAGGCTACGTACAAATAGACATGGTAGCTGTCTATTTGAGTTTGACGGAGCTGACAAAAGGGAAAAGAAGAATATAAAATACGAAGGGACGCAAACGAAAGGGACACAGTCTAAACGGAAGCAAAAAAATTGAATCTGTAATATGTTCATTTCTTTTAATTTACATATCTCTGGTGTGTGTAGAAAGAAGAAATGTGTGTGTGCTTTACTGGCTTCTCTGAGGCCACATCCATCTCCTCATAATCAACATCTACACCTGTTTAGTTAGAAGGGGAAAAAAATCACCTGGCAAATCTTTAATGGCTTGTCTCCTTAGTTCCAAAACAATTCTAAAGTTTGGTTAAAGGTCAGTGTTGTGTAACGCAGAGTTATCTGTCTCTGTCCTAACTTTTTTTTTGTACTGGTAGCATCAAATTCCTGTTTTTAAAAACATTTGCTGAAAACGTAAAGGCTGGTTTGTTAATGCGGCAACAATCTTTTTCTTTTAAATTGATCTTTAGCTTAAGGTTCAAACTAATTGACAAATTGTGGACAATTGTCCTCTATTCCTTTTTTTTATTTGTATTTTAAAAAATGGGATTAGTACAGTGGAAAGGCTAGAAACCTTCTGTGAGTCACATGTATATAAAATGATAAAGACAGATTATCCTTAGAGAAAATTTTAATGAAAATAAATTGTTTAAAAATTAGATTCTGCTGCTTAAGGAAATTAAAGCAGAAAAAACGTGTATAATTACAAATATTCCACCAATAAATGTTCTTCAATGAGTAATGGTAAAGCAGCAGGTTTGTGATATAATCACTTAGGAAAAGAATATCAGAGAGCCTTTCAGTGGTGAGTATGTCCAGGGTTCACCTTTCCTCATGAAAAATGAAAAGATGGAAACAACTCAAAATTGTCAAGCAGAATGAGTATTTAACATATCAAAACAGTGTGAAACACTCAAGAAAAATCCACTTATGATGATAAATGTGGAGGACCTGAGAGTTAGACATAAACCTTGATACCGAGTGGGAACAAGGACAAAATACACCTTGAACTTTAAACCTACTGAGTCCAGACCTGCGATGGAGTTATTGAGCAAATAGTTCAGAATGGAGTCGATCCATAAAGATGATCAAAGGTGAATCTTAAAATGAGAAATTTGACAGGCCTCCGCGTGTTTCAACAAGTCATTCATGCAAAAGGTCATTTGAATTTCTGCAGGAATATGAGCAGGACTTTTGATAAGAGCTGTGAGACCTGTTTTACCTTTCCGTGCTGCTTCACCTGGAGCACCCCTCAGCACATTACAATGATATTAAAATGTTTTATGGCACACCCAATGCTCTGACCTCCTCAGCTGCTCAGGTCAAATGCTTGAAGATAAAAAAAGGCCTCGGACAGCTGAATCACATCATGAATCCATTTGTTTGGGCACCTTTGACATCTTGATGTTTTTCATTTAAACTTTTGACACTTGAATTAATCTGTTTGTTTAAATGAGCCATGAAAATAATTTTGACCATAATTAAGTTACACAAGATGGAATAAGAATAAATTAGACATGGAAATTAAAAACACATTATAAGAAGATTATCCTCATTGTAGGCAGTATTATTTGAATAATAAAGTATAATGCAGCCTGACATTAAGCCCCAATTTTCTCTCATCCTTGTAATAATAGCTTAGTGAATTAAGTACACAGGATGTATAACTGTAGCCTCCAAAAAGGGCTTCATAGTATGCCCAAGTCCCCTTCCTTGTACTCTACCGGCAAACACAACAGTCTTTCTCTTTATTCTGGCATGTCCTCATCACCGATGATGCTTTTGTCACGTAATTATATAGACGCTCGTGCAGACGGTACGGAGTACACACAGCACACAATTTGCACAATTACCATCTTGTAATTGCGATCTATCAGGCATCATTGTGAAATCTTGCTTTATGTGCATGCTGTTGACTATGCAGCATTTCCAAAGCTTAGGAAATGACAAGACTATTTATAGGAGCTATTTATCCACTTAAATCCTGTTATTGCTATTGTGCACGCATTGTGGTCAGAGCTGGACTGACTGACAGGCGGATCAGTCAGCCACTGAACCACAGTTGTATGCAAACAATCCCTGTAGCAAACTCAGTATTCAAATGTTAATGTCCTTTTTAATCATCATTAACTTCGAGAGGAGAAGAAAACAACGCGCTTGCCGAAGAAGCCACGTGGAACCGTTAGTTAAAGTCCCCTAAATGTGAGTAAACAGCCGGTACAAGTCGGTTAAGAAAGTCAAGTAGCTGGTTTGTGGAACACACCTGACTATTGAAAATCTGTGGGGATGAAGTGCTACAACAACATAGAAACTTCTGAGGGCAATTGTTGTAGTAGACTTGAAAGAAAGAGTACAAATTCTTAATTAAAGGGCAAAAAAAGTCTATCAAAAGCTGAGAAAAATGTCATAACACCTTTGGAAAGGTTGATTAATAATGACCTTCTTTGCGGAAGTCTTTCAATTTCAAACTCTCTTCAGTTGATTTTTAGAACTAGTTTAGGCTGAGAATTCTTCTTCTTTTTGTTGTCTTTTTCTTTTTTTTGTCATTCTGTTGTAGACTTACTGCTTTATTCGGGATCATTGCACTGTTGATGACCCAGTTTCAGCCAAGCTGCAGTTGTCTGAACTTCACATTTGAGTTCAGAATACTTTTGTATCCAGAGGAGTTCAGGGCTTCAAAGTGTCCATGTTGGTGTGAGGTGTTTCTGCTGTGATGCCCTGCTCATTTTATCCACACATGGAGCTGTGCATCATGGCCAACCACCTTCGCTTTGGTCTCTGCTGTTCAAAGGACTTCGGGCTGAGATATGTTTTTTTGGTTTTTGGGCATTGTTCTGAGCATCGCACAGCCCAACTTTAGGGGAATCTGTCTGAACACCCACTCTTGGGAAGATTGTCATCTTTCTTCAATGTTTTCCTGTTGTGAAGTTTCAGATGCTTTCTGTTTTTTAACATGACTGCATTCTGCGTTTAAATGTCTGCATTATTTTCCAGGATTTAACCTAATTCTTTTTGCATTAAATCAATCAGTTGCTTAAAAAGACTGAGTAGTTCAGCAGCACGCTGTGCGTGTTGGACCTCTGGTTTGATCACTATCCTCTGTGTGGCCTTTTCTACTTAGTTATGAATAATTTACCCTGCTCCTGGAATTCATTTATTTTTTGGCTGAGATCTGTCTGCCTCGGCGGAGGAGAGGCTGAGAATCAGTCCTCCATAGAAATCACAAGTTGCCATAACTACAAGAGCTGATGTCTCTGTATGGGCCACAGCGGAGCCCAGGAGAGGCGGGTAGCAAGCCCAATCTGAGCGACGGCTCGGAGCTTTGGACGAGCACATCCAGCAGGAGCCATCTGCCCGAAGCACTCCTTTGCCAGAGTTGTTTCTCTTCACAGATTGCTCACATAGCCTGGAGATGAAACTGAATCTCTGACAATTTATCATACAGTACAAGGGAGGGATGTCCATTTGTTTCCCCACACAATTGAAGTCTGAAGACAAGGCGAGCATCACAAAGACTCCTTAAAATGGTAAATGCTTTTCATTTTATTTCTAAGGGTCCTCTCTCCACTACAAAGGTACAAAGATGCTGCAGTCCATAAGCTTTAATTGAGCTAAACTAAAGCATCACACACACGCGTGGGGAATTGAAGTCGGCCAGTTATAGTACAAGGGCAATTTGGTTATGCCAGTGCATTTCTCAGAAGATTTGTCATGTCTCCTTTCTCCCTACAGAGAGCTTGACAGGCTAATTCATAAAGTTAGTTTTGTCAAAATGCCCCAGAGGCTGAGTCCTTTTTTTCCACTGATGTCCTCTCCTTCCGCGGCCACAAAAGACCACCACAGCTTAATGGTTTTGTTGTTGCTGTTCTTAAATTCATTCCTCCAAGGTACTTCACAGGGTATTTGTGGGGTGTTTTTCTGCAAGATGAAACATGTTGGTGTAAGATTTCTGGCTCTGCAGTGGTCTTTTGGGATCTCCAGTCCCTGAATGTTTAAAATGTTTAAACTGAATGTTTAAAATTCTTAAATGTCTTGAGTTGGATTTGCAGGATTGTGAATGTATTCCTGTCTTTGGAGAAAGATTTCAAGTAAAGACAAAGAGAGCCCGGAGTCTTCTTGAAGACATAGCAAAAATGTTTTGTAAAAAAAAACTAAACATGTTTTCTGCTGTTTAGAGTCAGCGGCCAAAATTATTTCAAAGAAGAAGCAAAACAAAAGGCAGACAGATTCTTCAAGCAGAAAACTAAAAAGTTCATCATACCTTACTTGAATGATACACATACACTCCAAACACCCTCTGACTTGAAGTTATAGCATTTTTATGTAAAGTTTTTTACATTTGTTTATCATTTTCCCTGCTTTGACCTTGAGGGCTGCCATGTCAGTCTGCAGCCTGAAAGGGGTGCATTAGAACTCTGACAGACAGGTCTGAATGATGATGGCAATTTGTTGGAACATTTGCATCCAAACTATCCATGCAAAAAGAACTTAGACCAAACATTTGGTTTAAGTATGCCAAACACTGCATTTATTCAATACACTGACCTTTGACTAAATAAGCCTCTAATGCATGCAAGCACTGAGAGGTTATTTTACATTACGGCAAAGCTCTAAATCATCCTTAGCAAAGCTGTGGTGGAGGACGTACCCAGCACAGAGTTTAAAATGCAACCAACCGTTTTATTGCACATCAGTGGGCAAATTTGTTATAGAAATAGAGGCCACATATCTGGGACCTAAAGGAATTAAATATAAACCTTTTGAGAAGTGATAGATTGCTGTTGGGCTTGTGTGAACAAACCATTAAAATGGGGACATATTTAATCAAATTGTTACTCCCTTACTGATTGTTTCAGAAAAGTATTGTGCTCATAGATTTAAAGTAATGGACGCTTCCCTTTTGATCCTATGACGCAGTGTGGGAATAAGTTTCAATTTGAAAAGAAATGTGCACTTTTTTTCTGTGAGGATACAACTTTTCATTTGATAATTGTAAATCAGAATAATTAAGATGGAGGGTTTGATGCAAGATGACAGACCTCGATAGTGAAAGGCTTTGTAGTGGTTTAACAGCACATATGTGAAGTTGCAACAGCAGCACATTTACAGTATTCACAGTACAGTGCTTGTTGGCACAGACTGATATGTAATCACATCTTTTGGTTTGACTTTTGAGGTCATTTGTTCATTCTGTCACATTACGCACGCTGTAGCAAACCGTCTCAGTCGGCATAAAGTACACGTCTCCACAAAAACGTTCATCACATGCACCCACTCCAAGATGGACGCTTATGCACTCCAGCGTTCGTTATATTGATCCATGCTTACACAAGCATTAACACTAAGAATGAGAAGCATGTCTTCACCCAAACGGAGCAGCGCAGACACATCACAAACACACTTACAACAACATGCAAACTTCTCATCAAATAAACACGCGCCTGCTCATTCTTCCAAATTGAATCATATAGAAGCTGATCTATTCATTGAGTGTGTGTGATTTAACAAGGTCTTGTCATAAATAATATTAATAATCTGAGCCTTACATTGATTCTTGTTTTCATAGTTCACCTCAGTGTATTATTGGATATCTTCTGCTTTTCTAGTTGCTTTGATGAACCCCAAGGCAGAAGCCCACGCACACAAAGAAAACACATAAAACTGCTTTTCCTTTGAGAAGTCTTTATTCATCTGCGTAGAAAAAAAGACGACAGACCATTAAATGGAATAGCATTTTGCACCCATTTTTATGTTTATACATTAGTGTTTTTCATCATCACATCTCAGGATGAGACTTTTAAAAGAAAAGGATTTCTACACAGAATGAATGGAAACCCGAAAACAAATACAGACATAAACAAAACCAAAAAAAAATAACAGCGGAGCTCTCCATTATGTCGGGCACACAGTAACACAGGCGGGGGAAAAAGGAAAGAGAGCTACTGAAAGAAAGAACGGGTTTCAACACTTACAGGCTCTATCTAAATGTCCGCTCTACATCCTTTTTACTCTTTCCACTCTCTACTCGTCTTCCTCTTTTAAACTCTGGCTATTTAATGAGACTCCATTGAAGTTCCTCCTCCATCAGTGATTTATTAGTGGGGTTGATTAGAGGCAGTCAGAGAGAAGGTTGCTGCCTTCCTGTGGCCGTGCTTGAGTTGAAATGCACAGTGTTTCGGTCGGGCTGAGATCTCTGTAAACAGGATTGTGTTAACTCTGTGCTAAGGCCTAAAAATTAGACGACCTGAGTACGCAAGTATATGTAACCGGCTAGATTAATAATAATTTAACCATCATTTAGTAAATTTTACTTTACACTTTAAACGCAACCAAAAACAAACTGACGTCTTTTCTTATGCTGGGATGATGACAATGGAATGGTGGAAATTTGCAAGGCTGCAACTGATCTGTTGATTTCATTTAACTGGTTAATTATTTGGTCCATAAACATGTGAAAATAGTGAAAAACTTTGAACTTCCTCTTTACTCACCTAACTATGCTAAAAAAAACATAAATATTTGCATTTTTGTATGTGATTCTACAAAGAATAGCAACAAAAAAGCTGAAATGAAAACGTTTGGCATTTTCCATGACATAATAACTTGAGCGATTGAACACCAAACCCATTACTCTCGGGACCCAACTGTACCTGTGGCTGTATTATCTCAGATTTCTTTTCATACCTTGATGAAATATTGGAACATTATAATGAACTATACAGTTTGTTTTGTGTGTGATTGACAGACATCCAGTAATACACCTTCCTGTCTGTGAATTGGGCGTATAATCAGTTTTCCAATCACTATATCAACACATGAATATCACAATCACGTTTACTATGATGGATAATTGTATTTTTAATTTCTGTCTTTATTTTCCTCAAATATCAATATAGAAAACAAAAACAACTAACCTTTTCAAGAAACTTGAACACACATATTGTTATGGATGAGTCTCAGAAAAGAGTAATTACACCAGTCAGTTCAACTTCCTTCTGAAAATGACCAGCTGCTCTGACTTAATTTCAATGTCCAGGGTTTAGAAGGCCAATAGAAGATAAATGGACAACCGTTACAAAATGTATAAGTTTCTTTCTCTTCATTTGCAAAGATAATTTAATAATGAGACCAGGCCTCATTAAAATAGGGTTCATGCAGTTCCTCTGCTAAACTCTGAGATAAAGTTTTTAATAGCTGTTTTGCAGGTTGTCATTTGCCCTGTGGTCTTGGCAATCATTTTACTGTTTGATTGTCTAGTTATAGCTTTTGTGTTTCATGTTTTGTTTTATTGAATTAATCCTTGGACTCATGAGAATCAAGAGCAACTCAAAACAGACTGAAAAAGAAGCATGCAGCCTGTTGTTACTTAAATATTTGTTCAGTGAAGTGGATACACTACGGGCAAAACTTCACCACTTTATAGATAATGATGTCACACTATTCCATTTGTCAGCCCTCCTTTCCGCTACAATCTTCTCCTTTTGTTCTTTTATGTCGCCTGCTGCTTTATTGGTCACACAGCTTTAAAAAAAAAACTTGCCTCCCATTTATTTCTTCTCCGTCTCAGAATCCGCCTTCAGCACCCACCTCTCTCAGCGACTACAGCCCCAAAACAGCGCCCTTCTCTGTCTACCCCTGTCTTTTATGTTCTCTTTCTCCATCTACCCATCCATCCATCACCCCACCGCACTCTCTCTCTTTCTCCCACTCATTAGTCTTCCCATGCTGTGGTTTGTGTCTCCCATCTCTGTCAGAAGTGTTATCACTGCTGTCAGCTCCCTTGGCGAGAACAAAGTCATCCTCTGCTCACAGCACCACAAAAGACATGAGAGAAATAAAGGGAAAAGTGCCTCAGCCAAAAACCAAAAGAAGAGGTGAAAAGAAGGAAAAAATTAAAAAGGAGGGGAGTGAACCAGAGGAAAGGAGGGGGCTAGGAATACATCTTTTCATGTCAGCCATGATGCATTGTCATCCGTGGGTTATAACAACCATTGATTTCTCCTTCTGTTACTTCTTTTATCTATACAGCACAGAGCTTACAGTTGGTAGGAAGATACGAGTGCTATCTCTATACACATCAAGTGCCTTTTCCTCATATTATAAATATATCTCCTGCTAAATCAGCTAAGCCTAGTATATCAACCTCAAATAAGTTACTGTGTATTATCATGAGCAGAGAAGAATAGTAGGTTTGAAAGACATTGAGATATCCAAAAGAGAAAATGTAACCATTTATAACTATAAGTAGCGCTGAAGTAAAGTCCTACTGTATTATGTAATATACAGTAGTCGAAATAGAACTCACTCAGTAGCATTGTCCAGTCATCATAGCTCAAGTCAGTCTTCTCTACAAAGCAAACCAATCAGAATTAAACCAGCAGAGGCACAGAGGGTACTTTGGAAACCAAGGACAGCGTGGTCACTAGCCAGCGAAGCTCTCGTGGCTCAGGGAGTGTGCCCCTCTGTCATCACGTGTAGGCATAATCTATGTCAGGGATGCCACCCTCTCTGTAACCACGGTTGGTACCATAAGTGACATTATGGTGGCTGGTTTGGCTGAGGATGGTGCCATTGAGACTGACAGCGCCATGGCTGCTCCGGTAGGTCCCGTTGGCTTGGGAGGAAGAGGAAGAGGAGGGGAAAATGGTGTGGATGTAGGTGACATCCTCCAACTTCGGCTGAAGGGGTTGATGGGCCATAGCTGTCATCTGAAACCCCGCAGGTGGGGCCCTAATCTCTAAAATGGAAGTGTCTTTCTTTGTTCCAGACTCGACGTAGTCGTCGTAATTTTTTCCTCCCCGGCCCCTGCTGTATGAGCCCGAGTCCCCTGACATGTAACCTGATCTCTGCCCATACCAGCAAAAGATTCCAAAGATTAAGAGTAGGCTTACCAATGCTGTGGCACCCCCTATAATCCCAGCAAGTGGCAAGGCTGTGAGTTCTGAGTCCTGTCCCTCCTTCTCCGAACCGTCCCCTCCAGAGCTGACTAAAGCCTCTCCAGTCTCTATCTGAGCACAGGCTGCGCAAGAGTCTTTATTGTCCGTGTCGATGCTGCCACCTCGGGATGAACCCATACTAGAGCCTCCAAAAGAAGTCTCCTGTCGCAGTGGCAGCAGGCAGATGAGGTATTGGGAACGTGGGGTGAGTTGGGTAAGAAGATACTGCCTTCTCTCTCCAGGAACCAGAGTCTCTGTCATGGAACCAAGGGCTGCGCTGCTACCAAGCCTCAGCCACGAAAGGCGGAAGGAGGGTGCTGGCTGTGGACACAGCCAACTCACCAGTACACTGTCCGAGGAAAGAAGCTTTACACTCAGCTCTAAGGCCTCTCCCGATACCTGTCCTCCTTCTCCAGGAGGCAGAGGCATAACCAGGCCAGGCCGCTTGGCTCGCAGAGTGAACAGGGAGCCTTGTGTGGGGACCAACAGAGAGGTAGTGGTGGTGCTACCAGGAGGCATACCTTGTCCACCCCCAACATCATCTTCACCGACTCCATCTTTCTCTGCTGGGTTGATCCCTGCCCCAGTACTGGGACCAGCAGGAGGGCCCTCACACTGATCCATCAGCGATGATAGGTCTTTGAGTACTTGACCCCTCACTGGGTCAGGCCCCTGACAGGTGAGACCCCTGACTGTCACTGCTGACCCCCTTCCGTGCAGCCAGGCGTGAAGCCAGCGAAGATTGCAGCCACAGTACCAGGGGTTTCCTCGGAGCAGCAGCATGTCCAGGCTTTCTGTGTCTCTTAAAAGGCCTCGAGGAAGGCTGGTCAGATTGTTCCCTGACAGGTCGAGCCTCTGGAGGTGCCGCATCCCATCCAGAGTCCCCCTTGGGATGTGGGTCATTCCGTTGTCTTGTAAATGGAGACGAATAAGGTGAGCGGAAGGCAGGTTGACGGGTGGAGACTGCAGGGCATTCCTGACCAGTGACAGCTCTGTCAGGTTGGACAGGCGTGAAAAGGTGTCGTCTGCGATGCGCGTGTTAGCCAACAGGTTCCCATCCAGGACCAAACGTCGAAGGGAGGAAAGCCCACGGAAGGCATGGGTGGGGATGGTGCTGATTCTGTTGTCGTCCAGTCGCAGCTCTTCCAGTGATGCTGGGAGGCCTGCAGGGATGCTTGACAGGTGATTCCGAGACAGAAACAGCAGTCGAAGCCGGGGAGTCCCAGAAAACGCTCGTTCCTGTATGCTAACTGTGGATATAGAATTATCATCCAGGTGTAAGCGTTCTAGTAATGGTAGCTTTGCAAGAGCAGATCGCGGTAACGTTCGTATATTATTATCCTGCAAATGGAGCTCTTTTAAGGAAGGTGGAAGGTGTATTGGGAATTCATCCAATTGATTGGCATAGAGGTAAATGACTCGTATGGAAGTGCTGCGTTCCAGTGATGGGGGCAACCCAGCGTTACTTAGACGGTTGTTTTGCATGTAAAGGATGGCCGCCGTTAATGGTAGCGGAGGAATTATACTCAGGCCGCGGTCGTTGCAGTATAGAAAGCCCTCATCACAGCGGCACACTGAGGGACAAACAATGCCATCTTCTCCCTCGCCCGTCTCCATGGCAATTGCTGCTGCCGCCAGCTCCAGTACCTCGGCCAATAAGGTGAGGACCAGGAGGAGCAGAAAGAGCCAATCACGAAGTTCAGCAAGACTCTCAGTTGCCATCTTTCCGCGCAGCTCCTGATTGAAAGAGAGAAAATGGGAAATCGGATTAATATTAAAGCAAATATCACCCAGTAATCCTTAAATCGAAGGGGCTTAATATGTTTCCTTAAGATGACAAAGAGTTTCAAAGTTGATTCTTCTTTAAATTGCTCATGTCCAGTGTTATTTTGTCGTACTTGATGGAAAAAGTTAAAACTCTAAAGTTTGGATGATGTGAGAATAAAGTCAGCTGCATTTAAGAGAACCTCCCCAGTATATGGGTCAGAGCAACCAGGCAGAAAACAAACTGACATTTAGAGGCAGAGAGTGCAATGAGGGGTGGAGTGACTGAGCAATTACAGGAATCAGAGAGAAAGAAAAGGGACATCAGAAATGGATAAATTGGACAGTGACAGTTGAAGTGAGGGAAATCAAGTGAAGAGTTTTTCTTTGTTTTGCAGGGAGATAACTGAATCGGGGTAACTGACATGAAACTAAGACGGACAAAAGATCAAAGAGAAGCATATCAGATTAACTGCCTACACTATAGTTGATGGCTTTAAACAAAGCAAGAAGAACAAAGAAGTGACAGCTCTAGATCTGACCCTGAAATAAATTTATAATGAGCACGCAACAGAATAGCAGAATTTCACAGGTTTATGACCATTAAGTCAGATAAACAGCATGCCTGTGAGAGGTCACGACCAAAGCATACAAAGAGAGTATCACGCAAATTAATAAGCATACTGAGTACAAAGCACTCACACAGTGAACAGTCAATAAAAGCTGACATGTTTAATGCTTGTTTTCCCTCTGCAGTTATTGTTCGTGAAATTTCTATAAATTATTCAGGAAAGTGGTCCTGAAATCCCCAGAAATGTTTAGTGAGATCTTTTACAAATGCATTTTCTGCAACATTAATATGTTCCTCTGTCAATATTTTATGACTTGACTCCTCACTAATCCCCAATGCCGACATCAATAACATGAATTTACAAATAGGATGAAATAATGTCTACCGTCACATTCACCATGGTCTTTATATGGAATTGTATTAATATACAGTGGTGAAAGTTGTTGAAATTACATTGTGGCGTACTAACCTCTTTTAGGTAGCCCGAGGTTGGAAAATGTGCCCTGACGTGAAATGCCTCACATGATTTGACAGCACATTTGATAAACAAATCATCTAAAGGCAAGTTTTTTTCCCCCTAACTCCCTCTGTACGGGTGTGTTTCTATGTGAACTCAGTGCTACATGCAAAATTGCCCCTTGGCTGCAGTCAAAATCCATGCAAACAAACAAGAGATGGCAACAATAGAAGAGATGAAGGGAGGGATGCGGAGGAGACAGATGGAGAGTTGGACAGTGAGGCTGAGGAGGAGAGGGGAAATGAGTTCCTGGCAAAGAAAACTGAAGTGGGTATCAGCTGAGCTTGCTGCAAAAAGGAGAGTGACTCGAAACACTGACTATGTGTTGTGTTTTTCACTGGCGTGTAAAAATAGCTGCATTTCAATACCATTACACGGTTATGTTGTGTATCCGTGCGTCTCTATGTGACAGAGATCTGTATCAGCGACAAGCGCCCGTCTCAGCCAGACGCAGACACCATTTGATATGTGGAGGTGAAAAACAGTTTGCGTCATACAATTTGGCACGGACCACGACTTTAATCATTTATTTTCTTCACACTATTTTTAGGTCGAATCCGACTTTTTCCTTACAGTCTTTGTTTTTGAGAGACAGAAAAAGTAAGTGAAAGGAACACATGCACGCAAGAGGGAGTGTAAAGGTAAGAGCTGAGACCAGATTGGGATGCTACCATGAATATCAACTAGCATATGTTTCAGTGCCACACTATTCCCCCTTCCCTTTCATAAATATCCTCTTGGCACAAGCTTGCATGTGTGTCTTCGCCCACATGCCAAGGTTTCCAATCAACATATCCCTTTAATTATCCCATGATTTTCTGCTTCCCTCTCTCCCAGGTTCGATCTCTTGCTTGCTCCAACTTTCTCTTGTTTCTTCTGTATCTTTTTTTAAATACATCTACCTTTTCTGTCCGCCCACTTCCCATTATTGAACTTTCCTCATATTCATGGTCAGATTTGTTAACAGAAGTGTCAGTGAGGAGTCATCCTGTCCTCCCCTTCCAATCCGCGTTCATTGTTTCCTCTACTGTGTGTTGATTTCTTTACATTGAGGTTGGATATATCTGATGAGGGTCAGTCTTCTCCTCTCCTATACTCCTACTCTTATCCTGACCCTATCCTGAGGTCAGCTATATCCTGAGGTATAGCTGACCTCCCCCCATCTCCTTCTCGACCTCTGCTTTGTCACCTCTTTTTCTCTTTATGGCCTCCAAATATTTTAATCATGTTCTGAAAAAAATCTTTGTTGTAGCAAAGTGCCTTTCTTCATCATGCAGCTCATATCAATGTGTAAGTGTGCTGTTCTTAAATGTGAGAAGATCTGTTTGTGTGTGAGTGTGTAAAAGGTCTGATCGACCCAGAATGTGTTTGCGGGGGGTTTTCTAACCTGCTCGGCTTCAGCGTCGCCCTCGTCTGCTGCAGCTTTGTTTTCCCTGTATCAGGGATCTGTGTAGAGGAGTATTCGAGTGTCTGTACGGGAGATTGAGGATGTTGGATCTCTCTATGTTAGTGCAGTTCCACGGTCTTCTTTGAATCGCTCAGAAGTGCAGCCTCTTTGCTTGAGGCCGTTGAATCTTCCTCAGCTTGGATGAATGATGATAGGGATGATGATAGCCTGTGCTCCAGGGCTCCACAAGTAGCAACACCAGCATGGCTCAGAGCCGCCTCAGCATCCGCATTTGTGTGTTTTGTGTGTGCGTGCGCGTGTATGTGCGTGTCCTGCCAAGCTCTTTCTCTCACTCTGTGTAAGGGGCTTTTAGGCCTGCCAACTTATGTCATCTTCAGTGAGAGTCCAGAAGCCTAATTCTGAAGCCACCCTACCACACCCAAATGCTACAGTTGGGCAGATAGTCAGAGGATAGTTGAGAGCTCAAGGGCCCTTCTTAGAAGTCAAAAGCAATCCTATATTCTCATGCAGGCAGAGGGTCATGCAAAAAACGGTTGTGCTGTACTTCACTAGCTTTGAGTAGGCAGGTTGTGGTTTTAATTGATGAACAGTGAGGACAGAAATACGATTCCCACAGTTGACGAAATCCAACTAAATCTCCTATTAAGATTCGGATATGATGTTCAGGTTGCACAATCACTATTATTACGACATAAACATCACAGTTCATTGACGATAATGAACAGCCTCAGGCAATAGGTTTGCTCAGGCAAGAGTCCAGGCTTTATGAGCAGGATTCGGTGATAGATATTCTTTTCCTCTCTCGCTCTCTCTCTCTCTATTTCAGCCTCACTCCCTTCTGTTAAATGTTTGATCACTTTTCTCTCCGTTCACACAAATCACCCTCACTGGTGGCAAAGCCAGATGACAGTGTATAGTTTATGCAGTTCCCTTTGAGCAGCCCTGGGATGAGGCTTAGTGTGAACCGCTCTCCCTCCGGTGGGTAGAAGTGGAGTCTTCTGGTAGCTTTCACTTCTCTGATGTTTGCTTCAGCACACTATTTAGTGGAAAGTCAGTGGGCAACCACCTGAAAAGAGAAAGAATAAGGGAAAATGAGAATTATTGGGGAGAAAACATTGTTTTTCAATTAGAACGCAAAATATGAAAATGGGGCTCTTGACAGGGAAGATAAAAATATGCAAGTGAATGTCATGGTTAATTTGACGACCTATCCATTGATCTCTTATGTATATCCAGATTATCCTGCTTAGAGTTGTGCGGGGCTGAAGCCTGTACGGCAGCAACTGGACATAGTTGAGTGTAAACCTTGAAGAGGTTGCCATTCTTTCACATAGACAACACATTCAGTTCACATTGAATTTGTCTGAGAGAAAAACCCCATCCACCATTAAATACAAAAATGTACCATACACATTGAGGACATTTTATTACTGTTACTCAGCAGGCCCATCCCGTTTTCTATTGCACTACATGGCAAGGTCATGACTGTGGCACAGCTGCTCTCGATAAATCCACTGCGAGCTGGAAGGCACCGGCAGTGGGTGAACTGGTGCATGTGCAGCCAGCCCAAGCTGACCAAAGCTGCAGAGCAGAGCAAGGACTAATGATGCCAGCTGCAGTCCAAAAAGCAGGATTTCCAGCTCCTCTCCTGGACAAGAGACCCATTGAAAAGGCATTCCCCACCCTCCCGCAGTCATTTCTTTTCTTGCTCTTCTATTTAAAAAAAACAACCACTTTATATTAATGGAAAATGGTTGTTAAGGGATTATAATGGTGTAATATTAGTATATTTCCCATTTATCAATTAAAAAAGTTGGATGCTGTGTGTAAAAGTCAATGTAAAATGAGGTTTACATGGACAAAACCACAGCCAATCAGTGATTGGCTGTGGTTTTGGTGGGACTAGACAACTAAATTCAAACTGACGTTACTGTCTATTTGAAAGAAATATGAACTAATAACGCTACCTCTCAGTCAAAGGGATCACTTTGCCTTTCCATATACAAATGTCCACATGTTGGCAAAAAGTCTTTACTTAGAAAACAAATAAAATATGATCTACTAAATGACTTCAGCTCCATTTTGTGTACCCGCTTTGCTTTCTGTGGTGCTATGGCATTACGTTTCACTTTTGTCACAATATGGAATATTGGAAGGACTAAACAATTATTCCCCTGAGAAAAGTTATATCTTTTGAAATTAAGTACCTTGTGAAAATACTTTATGAAGGTAAACACTCCATATGCACACCATCTCCCAGTGGACCCAATCCTCCCATTAAGACAACTCCATGTTTTATATCTGTTTTTTTCACAGAGGGCTTCGGAGCTTTCATTAACTACCATAAACTAAGTATCTCCCCCACCCCCCAGTGAAATATAAAGGCTTTAGAATTTTAAGGTTTTCATCAGGTATACAGAGTGTACAGAGACAGATTCATGAAAGCCATTAGCTGCTCCGCTGCTCACAGTTGCTTCATCCCAGAGTAAGTAGACTACAAAGCCAACTGGGAAATTATCATGCAGTTTGCTTAAACACAAATAGAGACAAATAAAGCTGTCCTTATTTTCATTTTTAAAGGACACATGCTGTGGCTGAGAAAAAACTAGTACAGCAGACTTATGTCTGCGCTTCGACTCATGAATGATACTTAAAAAGGCAGAAACCCGGCACCCAGCAGTCGAACACCAGAGTGATGGGTGTGTTTGTGTTTTTGTGTCATATTTGGCATTTCAACAGATGGGAAGAAATGTGCACTCTACTGAGGTTAGATGGTTGTTGTGGTGGGACAAGATTTCCTTTTCATAAGACATTTCCAGATAAATATCAATTTTGTGGCCAGTAAACTGATTTATACACTATGTGCCGTGCGAGTCACAATATACTGCAGGTGACTTAATATTGGCCGGAATATTAAACAACGAACATCTGGGAAATATGCATTTTTGTGACTGACATGTAAGGAGAAATTGAATACTCATATATCTCATTGATGTAATTGGAATAAATACAGCCCAATGAAGGGCTATATTTATTTTAACCTGATGAATCAGCAAATGACATCCAAAACTCAACGAATAACTTAATCCCATAGATTTAATTAGATTTAATATTGCATTTAATTATACATAGCACAAAAATAATTAATGCGTATCGAATTGAATGCCTGCAACACATTTCAGAGTTGGAGCTGAGAAAGTATTATACCAATGCTACCACTACCAGTACTACTACTAGTAGTAGTATTGTAACAATTACAAACACAGTCTCTTTAGAGGTAAAGATGAGGAGGGGAGAAAAGCTCCGAAATACTGTGTGTGTGTGTGTGTGTGTGTGTGTGTGTGTGTGTGTGTGTGTGTGTGTGTGTGTGTGTGTGTCTATCT
>JABUIW010000031.1:1880264-1936715 GCA_013363375.1 Menidia beryllina | reverse complement strand
GTGTGTGTGTGTGTGTGTGTGTGTGTGTGTGTGTGTGTGTGTGTGTGCGTGTGTGTGTGTATTTCTGCGTAAAGTAATATCAAGCGTTCCAGAATCCATTGAAACGTCTGCTTACAGTGGATAAGGTGGAAAGCCAATGTGATGCGGCCAAGATCTGCACTCCCTTAGGCAGTACGGCATTAAAACGTGCATTTTTCTGTGGTGGAAATAATTGCATGGGCTCAGGCACACTTCTATAAACAATCATCAGTGCACAGTCTATTTCTATATCCATAGATGTAGCTGTAAACAAGACTCTGAAAACTCTCTTGATTGAGAAGTGTAAACCTGACCCATGCTATGTATAATCAACCAAAATATTTAATCACCTCGGAAATCATGAATCTAAAAAGGGAGAGCAACTTCTGACCTGTCATTCAACAGTTCAAAAGACAAAATTTATAGCTGTGTGAGGGTGGATTTGTGCACATGACAAAGGCAACATGCAAATATGTAAATGTAAAAGGATTGAAACTTCTTTGACACTTTCTGTTAAAACTGAGCACACTTTCTCACCAATGGCAGCGTCTCAGATTCCACACATCACACCTTCAGGCTGAACTGAAAACATTAAAAAGTTTGCGTTTTAGATAGCTATTTCTAGTTACGTGTAATGATCAGGCGTCACTTTTGCAAACAATTCAAAACTCAGCTCCCGTAATTGATTTTGAGTATTTCAGCCCTTCTTACACTCCTCACCAATCTTCCTCCACCACGGGCAAAATGTCTGCCTGCGTTGGACTAGGAGAGACGACTGAGCCGCATTTCTCCGGCTCACTGCCATTAAATATCGATGTGTGAAGAGTTCTGTGTAATACCCAAGCTGTCCTTCAAACTCTTTGTAATGGATTTTCAGAAGCTTTGCTCGGGGAGGTGAGATGGAGAGCAGACTGAAATAAGGAGCATGCTGCAGAGTCGGGTTGGGAAGCAAAGACACCTGTCATTTACGAGAGCCGGCCGCACGGAGAAGATGTTTAACAGATGTTGAGGAAGATTAGAAAAACGGCAGAATGTTACCGACTTTTAGCATTCGTCATTTGGACTGCCCAGACATATATTCAGACAAACATCCCCCCTGCTGATGATCAGCATTTACTGACACATTTGAATTTTCTGTGCTTGTTAGGCACCGAGACAGACAGAGGTTTCCAAAAGCCTCGCTTTGAAATGGAGCCACAGAACTCGGAGAGTTTATAGGCTTAATTACATGTTCAGTGTGTCAATATGAGTCAGCAACTGTGTGATTTGAAGTGCCATCAGACCTTAAATATTACGTTAAAGAAGATTACAAAATTATGGGCTTTCACGCACAGTCAGTGTTACTTATGGAAGCTTTTATGCAAAAGGATCCCTAATGAAACCGAGTGCAGCTGTTATGTTGATTTAAACCTTAATAGTCAACAGACTGTTTCTCTTTTTTCTTTTAAAGGTTTTTACTTAATAAGCTATCAAAAGGAAGTCAGCATCATAATTGTTAGTTGTCCAGAATGGTGCTACTTTTTCACATTTGTGGCCTTTCTATTTCCATCGTCTCATTTTCTACTCGTCCATACGCCCCATTTGCAGGTTGTCACAGAATATAACTGCAGTCAATTTAGTGTCTCTTTTCTGAAATGAGGACATCAGAAAACAGTTGCAGTGTACTGTTTCCCTTTTGTTGCTTCATACTCTCACACCACCAGTGAAAAAGAGGAGATGGCGCGGGGAAGAAAAGAGCATTTCCCATCTTCTGGTGACCCGTATCGTGCTTGGGTCAAAAACATTTCTGCCTGACCCTGCCGCTGTGCATCTTTTCCGTTGTACTTGTTTCTTCTTTCTTGTTATTTTTTTTTTAATGCATAACAGAGACCACAGAGAATGTCTCATTCCTCAGGGGGCCAGAAATCGCTCTGCTTTTGTGAGCCAGTCAATGACAACTGTGTAGCCTACAGGCATTCAACAGTATGTGACTTTCACTGTGGCCTCTGTACAGATGCTCTCACTGCTCTCCTGCTTGTGCAATAATAGTAAAATATTAGCATTTTATTTTACTTTTGCTGGACAGAATGAGGTAACTGAGAGGAGTAACAAACAAATACCGGCAACTGAGGGCTACAGAAGACTAAAGCCACGAAGTAAAACTGTGAATTAAAAGTGTGCAGATGTGAAAGGGCGGGCTGAAAGCTGTTCACGTTCTCGCAAATTTCCAGATGGTGGTAACATATGCACAGAAATATGGTCTGAATGCTCATACATGTGGTGTCAGCAACCTGTTTTTAGTGGTGCAAGTCTTTGCTCTGACATGAGTTTCTATTATAGGTAGTAATGGGATTCAAGCTGAAAAGCTAAAGCCACGATAATTACAATCGTAATTATGCATTTTTCTATCCACCCTTTGCTTCACGCGGCTGACCAGAACAATTTGGAACAACGAGGCGAGGTAACAGCTGTGATACTTGGTGGCGCTCTTCCTCTGTGCTCCGGCAGGAGCTAGGACAGAGGAAGCAAGATTGCAGGAGCTAGGGATTAATAGTTAGGGGGCTGGGGACCAAAGTCTGAGTACTTTGTAATCATGTGGCTGCCTAACCCCAGTGTTAGCTGGGCTGATGAGCATGCGTCCCCGCTGACACACACACACTCTCTCCACATGCACTCTCCTGAATATTAATATGGAGGATAGAATTCCTCTGAGCCCCATTGTCAGACGAACTATTGTTCTCCGCTGGCCTCTCCCTCAGCCCGTGCTTGTGTGTTCAGTATTACTGCCCAAGTCGGTGTCTACATTGTGTGCTTATGCATATTAAGCTCATGTATTCATAGCATGTGCGTGTCGGCTGCAGCAGAGCAGCTGTTAAAGCGGAGGTGAGGGAGGTGGGGAGAGTGCTCGTTGCCCACCGTGGCCCATAAAGACAACTGGCCTGAGAACACTTGAACCAGCCATCAGGGCCCAACACTGGCAATTATTTCACCTAGAGGTGCTATCTGTAAAATGAACACTCTCATTAAAAAGAGTGCACACATGTAAGAATTTAAATACATGTGCACGCGTACGAATGCAGGAGTCAGTTTAGCGGCGCGGCAAATATATGGCAACACAAATGCTTGTCTTTCAATCAAAGAGTAATGTGCTGTTTATGATGTTTGACTGGGACTGTGTGCTTGTGCGCGTGTATTTATACATCTGCGGGCGTGCATCTGTGGGTGTATACATCCGTGTGGATTTATGTGTGTGTCACCGTTTAACTACCCAGCACACGTAACCTCCCCATCTCTGCCTCCCTGTTTCTCATTTACTGAGCCGGCGCCAGAGAGAAGGAGTGTGGGGAAACGAGAAAATAAGTGATAGGGGAGAAGGAGAAGGAGAGATGGTGAAATAGAGGCGGAGCGGGAGGAGGGGGGTGGAGGTTTATACAGAAAAATGAAGTGAGGCTGGAGTAAAGGGAAGAGAGAAAGAAAAAAGGGAAAGATAGAGAAGCAGGGGGAGGAGGGGTGGGGTGTGGGGGGGGTCGAAGGAGGCAGAGGGGGAGGCAGCAGATTTATGAAGCCATTGGAATGTAATTTGGAGGCAGAAATTACTGTCAGCCCGAGCAAGGTTTAAAGTCAGTGAAGCCTGAATCAGGGTCCTTCCTCTGTGTATGTTAGTACGGCAAGTATAGCCCACAAACGGATGGCAAATGTGATGCAGAATAATGCCACACAAGCTCTGCCGCACACTGAACTCTGTGTGTGGAGGCCCCCTTTTTCACAACTCCCTCCTGCACGAGTGACATGGCTATGTGGCATCAGAACATCAGCCAGCATTCATATTTAACAGCTCATATTTCATCCATGCTTGAAGACGCAGACACACACACACACACAGACACAAGCATATTCTCTCACACAGGCACTGAATTCTTGTCAGCCTCTGAAGGCCATGGCTCCAGCAGAAGCAGTCGAGGGTGTCGGCGTGGACGGAACGATGGCTGGGGGGGGGGGGGAGGGGGGGAGGGGGGGGGGGGGTGGGGGGAGGAGATGGAGAGTGCATGTCAAGGATGGACAGAGAAAAAAAGGTAGAGGTGGGAAATGGAAAAGGAGAGCGCGTGAGACTTTTAGAGTGGCTAAAAAGAGGAGCGGGAGGGATGTGACTGGCTTCCTAACTCGGCAACACACAGCTTCCATTTAGCCAGAGAGGGAGGGGCCGCGAAGGGACAGAGATGAGCGAAGCGACAAAGCAGGGATAATCAGTAAAGATCTGAAGGGAGTGAAAGGCTCAATATAGTGTGTTTTTCTTGATCTAGCATCACTTTGACGCTCAGCTGTGATGCACACTCTGGAGGTTGGCTTCATGTCGCCACCGATTTTTACTCGGACTCGCTGTCATGAACAAACGGGGCACACAGTCGAGGCTGGTGCTTCTGTGTGTTTTTCTGCTTTTGATATTTTCCAAGCAAAAAGATCAAATCGATATCGTGTTCCCAGTGTTCCCGATCTCCGCCAGAATTGTACTTTTGAGTAATTTATCAACTGAATTTTTTAGGAAGTTGCATATAAAATGTGACATGATGCGTATTTTGCAGTGATCGATCAGCTGTTTACTGGAATCACTCTAAAGTCATTTCACATTAAATTGCTTCAGCTATTTACTTATTTTCTTTCGTTTTCGGTCAGTGAGCATGCGATATGAGCACATGCCTTTGCTCAGAAAGGTTTTGCCTATGAGTAAAGAAGAGCCAAATTCAAGCAGGTTTAAATGCTACATTTGCTACTTGTTGGTGACTCAGTGGCCGAAAAAAGCCCTTTTTTATCCCAAATTACTTTCTCAATTACAAATAGATATGGCTTGTTTTTCTGTGTGTGTATTGTATTTGTGACAGAAAGTCGTCTGCCCTTTAAAGCATTATGTTATATCCCCCTCACAGCTCACAGCTCTGCTGATATTGACAGTCTACTACTGGCTGTATGCAGAGCTTGGACCGTAACCCTGATAATCTGACTGGATGAAATGTGGTCTCACATCTGCTTAACTGGAGCTGCTTAGTACATCATCCAGATTTAGAACAGAAAATACCATCTACAAAAGAAAAAGAAAGTGGCAGGGATGTTGTAGTATGCGTCTTTACTCCCATCGCATGGTTTACGCAACGATACCGTTGTTTTCATTTTATTGTGGTCGCAAATTATGTTTCTGGTGTTTGAGTTTCTTGGTGACTTGCACATCTCCAGGTCTTATTAGTGGTGGTTCTCCTATCATATCCTGTTCCTTTGAAACATACGTAAACAATCCGACCAAGTCCTTCATCTTTTCTCCGTTCGAAGAAATAAGTAAGCCTCAACATAATGACTTTCATCATCTCTCCTTCACGCCTTCGTGCTTTTTCTCGTTTCTTTGACCCGTGATCTTGATTTTTCCTCTGCCTTACTGACACACAATTACACCAAGTCTCTGTTCGTCCACCCAGAGACAATAATGGCAGCACTATTATACACTGTGACAACACTACTCCCACTCACTTTCACTACAGCAGTTCACAGTCTTCTGTCTCTCCCTGTTTCTCTTCATCTACCGCCTCTCACTCAGAAGCGTTGGGGTCAATTATTTCTGAATCTGCTCACAGAGAGGCCGACTTCTCAAGGATGCTGGAAAGTACTAAGTAGCAGATTGTTTTTTAAAGTTTCTTCTTGTTACTGACATCCATTCTCTGTGTAACAATCTCATCTTGTTTGCTTTGCTTTCTTTTGCCATTTAGATTTTCAGTTTTTAACAACCTTTATCCCTCTTTAGCATTCAACCTATAATAAAGTTGTCTTGGGACATCCCAAGACAAGATCCAACTTTGGGACGCCTTAATCAAAAACATTTAGCTTACCACAGCTTGTTTTTACATGTATAGCTTTTAAAGCTGTGAGTGTCTGTTGCTTGTTCCAGTTTCAAGTCCATTTCTTTGTGAACACCATATTAAATGATCACTTTTTTAAAATCCTGTTTTATCAATAACAACACCGACCCAACATAACCCACTTTTTGTCATTACGTGACGTATCTGATGCCACAGCATGACATTCAAAGATTTTTTTACATTACATCCTTCCCCCGCTACCTGGATTTACTGTATGGGTCTGCTCAGAGTGTTTCTTGCTGTGCTTTTTTCCTTTCGTCTCGACGGAACGGTAAAGGCAGGACAAACCTCCAGCAGTGATGAACCACTGAGCGGCAAGCAGCGCAAATGGGAAATTTCAATAGATAGGTCCAGAAACCTATTGTCAAAGGGGTAGAGAGAAGATGAAAAAAGAGTGAGTGAAAGAGGCTAAAGAAGAAAGATGGAAGGAGGGGAGCGTCAATGGAGGCATACAGGGAGACAAAGTGAGCTATAGAGTTTTTGCCCTGAAGGAAGCCAGTTTCCAAAGGGGGAATGAACGGCAGAGGAGGGAGTAAACGAGACTTTGAGAGAAAGCGTGGCTGGAGAGAAAGAAAGCGCGAGAGGGGGAGGAAGTGAGGTTGGGGTGAGCCAAAGAAATGGAGAGAGGAGGTGCAAAAGGAAGGACCGAAGTGGGTGAATAAGAGTAGAAGAGGCTGGATGGGCTTATAGCCACACACACGACACCTAAAGTGAGGCTGTTCTGCATTAATATGGCAGAGTGATGAAAATGCTGGCGGCTTCATTTTAAACACAGCAGCTAATTATTAACGCAGTCAGACTTCGCACTGTGGGCCACGAATACAGCACACAGATTTTTATGCATAAGAGGCGAATAAAATGTATGATCTCTCCAGGGGCTCTCTGGGGCCCGCAGCCTTGGGTGCTGACTGTACATTCAAAGGGCCATAAACAAGAGCCCAACCACCTCACCCGTTCACTTCACCTCAGATAATGGTGACATAAATATGCAGGGGTAATGATGAGTGTTTTCAATTTCTGACTCCAGCTGCTGCAACCAGAGAGAGAGAAAAAAACATTCTAATTAAAATATTTTAACGGCGAAAAAAAATCCTGGTTTCTCTCAGCACGTTATGCTCGACAGGACAGGAAGCCTCCTGTAACCACGTTTCAAGCCGGTGAAAAGATGGAGGCAGTTAGTCGGGCTGGCAGCTCTTTAAAGCGGGGTGATGCAGGTTTCATTGCTGCCTTTACAGACTGACACCCCTGAAGCTGTGAGGAAAAACCCACTCTGCTCTGCTGTGAGTATTAAAGCAATGTGCCTGATACAAACATATTCGGGAGCTGTGGTAACAGTTGAGCCTCCGTCACGTTGGCAATGGACGACGCGACCTGGCTCATGCCCGAGTGAAACAGGAAGGGCTCTAATAATGGCACGTTATACCAGCCTTGTGCTGTTTTCTATCCGTAGAAGAGGAATGTGTCAATTTTATCTGCCAGGTTTAAAAAAAAGAAGAGAAAAAAGAGAAAATAAACACACCCATCTGCCTGCAATATAAAGTACTAGGTGATGCTATGATATAACCCATCTCACTGCATAACGCATTTCTGCTGGCAGCCCGGCACGCATTCAAACCGCCTCATGACAGTGTGTGGATAAATAATCCCATTAGATATGATTGAAGGTTTTTACAGCCTTCTCTCCACCTTTTTCTCTCTGTCTCTGACTCAGAGTGAGGCGCGCACAGGAGGTATTGTACCTACAGATGGATAATTTACAGGTCGGACACCTTTACACACACTTACACCCACAAACCTGCAGCAGTCCACCGGAAGGCACTCGTAGATAAGTCACCATTACTCTCACAGGTTTGAACTTGCCACTTTAGAAAAAGAATCCCTAGTGTCTCCTGTGTGTGATGATTGACAGAACAAGTCATTTTAAATCCAATAAGATATGAAAAATGTGCGCTCTCCTGGTGAAAGGTTAAACCTTAAATCCAGCTGTCAAGCTTTGTTCCTTTTGTCCAACATTTCATACCCCCTCTATTATTTCCTCTCGTTCTTAGTGTCATTATTAACGTAGAAGAGGAGAGAAAAATTCTACTGGAGCAAACCCTTTTAGTCAGCAGACTGTTGCTCTGTTTAGCGTTGTTTGTCATGATGAAGAGACATCGAGCTCACTCCAGAGATGCTATAGTGTAATTATCAAAGCGCATTCAAGCTCAGAGTCAAGCAAAACCCCTGCATACCTGAGAGCTGTATTGGAATTCAATAAGTCAGGTCAGACATATAGTCCTGTGAGTGGCCCTCACCGTCACACGGCATCCTGGCATGCTTTGCAGAGAGCTTTGCATTGTCTGAAGGCAGCTCGGCGAGTGGCTTGTGCACATGTAAATGTCTTCCTTGACTCAGTCAGTTGTTGTGGCACTGTTGATCACTCTTGGCTGCGTTGCTAGCTGCTGATAACTTGACATTTGTGTCCACTGAGCCTGTTTTGTTTTTCGATGTTGTTGTTTCACTTTGGTGTTTGCTTCCCATTTGGCCCTTTTATTTTGACCCTGCTGCTCTGGATCGCGCTCAGTTTTCTTGGTGATACGTTTTAAGCAAATTCACGCTTTGACAAAAGACCTTATCTATGGAAACTTTGAATAAATCCTCGCAGTGTTTAATGACTAAAATTGAAGGGTTTGAAAAATAAAAGTTGTATTTCACATTTACATCCAGTAGACTAACACATCACATTTGAACCCCCGCCGTTTGTCATTAAGCAATGAAAATGAAATAAAAAATAAAAACCACAATTACATGCTTCACATGTCATAGCTGCGGTAATTTTTTCTGCAGGCGATTCATCAAGACTGCTGCAACCGTCTGAACTGTGGCGCTACTGGTGAGAAATGAGAAAATATGGACAATCTGGAGCTTTTTGGCACACTGATGCCATCGCGAATGTTCTACATTTTGTGCTAAAACGAGGCTGTCTTGACAGTTTTTTATCTCTCGTCCGCTGTATCTAATTTTGCACATCCATTTTTTACACTGATTTATTAATCCTATTAATGCCGTTGACGTGAAATCTTTCATGCGTCTTTGGTGTTTTGAGTTTTCACAAAAAGCAAACACACTCAGAGAAATTAAGGAAGCCTAAAAAGAAAACACATTAAGAAATTAGATTATGTATCTATGTTGCTAAAGTAATTACTAAGCCCTGGTCATAACTTCTTGATTTATTCATTAGTACTCTCGTACCCTGTCCTTCTGCATCAGCCTTCTCAGCCTTTGATCGAAGGAAGATCAAAAAGAAACGTTCCCTCACATGAACTCCTCATCTAGATGATAGCAGTTTTAGTCTTAGCTTTCCGTTTGCCACTGGCATTATTTTCCCCAAAAACATTAAAAGACTACATTTGTCAGAAATGTCTTTGCTGATCTATCACTGTCTAGCAGTTATTTTATTAAGCTCTATGCAAAAAAAAAAAAAAGCTGTGTAGCAACAGTTGATTTATGCTATTTGTTGGTGTGAGCTGCTAACTATCTGTGGTGGTGTTTAGTGCTGTTAAAACAGAGCTTTGTCTCCAAAGGTGAGACAGTTATGTGGATAATATGTGGAGCATTTAGTCTCTACACATTCCTGAGGATAAGTTAGCTTCAGTAGTCCGATTTTAGACCAAACAATGTTGTGTTAGAGCTGTTGTTCATATTGCAATAGTTGACTGGATCTAGTGAGAGTCTGAACTGAGGCTTAACATTATCTTGGTCATATAAATTATGCACAAGTGTGTCAGGCAAATTGCCTGCAATTTTAGGAAAAACAGAGCCTTTCTTTTCATGTGTCAGAGGTTATTAATTGCAAAACAACTCGACACAAAAAGTACAGCTCCAGCTGTCCACGTGTTCCTACCCAGGGACCCTCTCCGGTTTATGTGGGTTTTTAGTGTCTGCTTTAACCCCTCCTTTACCTGCTCGTTACAATACTTCATGATATAAGGCAGAACTGATGGAACAGCACCTGTGGCAGGTTTACAGCCGGGCGAGGGGACGGCTCAGGCGCTCTGAACTCGTGCCTCCTTCTCAAACAGCAGCTCAGCTCTAAACATAACCTCTGTGTCCCCTCTTTACCCTCTGACCTGCCTGCCACACTGTTCCAACAAATGCACAAAACACATACCCAGACACAAGTCCCTAATGCACCGTGACACGGCGTAATGCAATTTCTTTGTACTTTTCATGTCTGTGTGTCCAAAAGCATCTTGAATTCTTAAATCCCTCTCTACAGTAATGCATCTTTCTAATGTGCTTACCTGGCATCTGCTGTAGGCTGTAGTTCAGGTTTTCTGGTTATTGTATTTATGATGCCTTTTTTTTTGGAACTGTCTCAGCCAAAAAACATGGCACAACCTCAATTATGTAAAGCGCTGCTTTCTCCTGTGTCTTTTTTGCCTCCGACAGCGAATAACAAGAAGAGTGGAATAAAAGGGAAACAAAATCTACACAGAATCAATTTTCATGTGTTTAAATGCATCCATTTTTACGTCTTCTGACATTATACGATAAGGAGAGTTTACTTCACAGTTTACTTCTCCCCCTGAAGCCTACATTTTAATGTGCTTTGTATTGAGGGCTATCCTGGGGTCTCAATAAGCTGCATTAGCCAGAATACAATGTGAATTATAGGTAGATATCTTGTCTGGTAGAAAAAAGCCTGCTAATATGGGGTTGTGACTCAAGAGACAACAAATTAAAGTAAGAAAACATACATATCTCATGCAGGAGTGTTTGGGTGTGGTTTGATTGGATAACATAATCTGAACAGCCCTATTCTATCCACCGGGGTGGCAATCCTTTATTTTTTCATTTTTTTCATAGATTATTTGAATTCTTTTTTTGAGTAGTGATTTTCTAATTAACTGAATTGAAGCCAGAAGGATTCTCATTGCTGTCGTGGTGATAAGAGGTGCTTAAATTCTCTTAATAAAACAAAGGATCCTGCAGTGCTTCTCCTCTTTTCACCTTTTGTTTCCATACTCTGGGCAATCCTTTTGAATGGAGTGGATATAATCATCTCCCACAGTCTTTCATGGCAGCAAACACACCATAAGCTTATAATCAGATAGGTAGTTACTAACAGCGGATTAACAATCACACAGATGTGTGTCTTTCCAGAAAAAAAGAACGATTATTGAACGATCATTTTTATCAAATCATATACTCTATAACTATTCTCCACCATTTGCTTTCACATTTGTAATTCTCAGGCTATTCGTTTTCCCATCATAACTCCAACTGAGGCAGGAAAACTGTATTTCTTTCACCCCACTTGTCTCTGCATGTAAAACCAATACATTTGTATTCAGAGTCAGTGGCAGACACACTCGAACAACAACTGGTGCAGTCCAGCTTTCTAAAGTCATGAATTCTCTCCATCTTCCTTTGACCTCAAAATGTTTACTGGGTCAAGGCGAGGTTCTTTGGAAAAGACTAAAGGTAACAGTTGAATGCTCAGGACAAATCCCTTTCATGTCTTGACCGTCATACTTTTCCCTGACCCTGATGGGAAAATGCCATGAAGCCAAAATCAAGATGAAGGAAAAAATGGAGAGACAGACTTGGGGGTTTAGAAAAAGACAACCTCATGGGGGTAAAATAATCCGGCTACTCTTAGACAAGAGTCTAAGAGTAGCCGGATTTGGATTTGTAATGAGGAAAAAAGGTACTTTATATACTACTTGCCATGTGTTTATATTTCGGTTATATAAATGTGGGAAACATTGCAATGTTTTAAATATGAATGCATGGTAAAGGAACAAAAAAGAGACAAAAGTCAAAAGGATACTTATTATTGGCTGCTAACACTCATCAATCCTCTGCTTATAGACACATTTAAATATTCGACAACTAATATGTGTATATGAAAATAATTGACCGTCACTTTGAATATTTCAGCTCCAAGGACATGTATGACAGCATTATCTCCTTTACTCCTTTACTTTACTTTTACTTGAAATGATAGTCCACCGTTTCCTTGACCAAATGAGATGACAAAGGAAGCATGGAAGCTCCTTCCTTAAGCGTTCTGAAATCTACCAGCTCTTACTGTGGCTGCCAATTTGATATTTCCGGTTCATTTCACTCAGCTATGAACCGTCACAAGCCAAAGAGACTATTGACCATGCCCCCAGGACTTCGATTCAAATGCTGATTTTTAATTGGTGCACTGAAACTTGAGACTTGGGCTCTTTCTTAAGGTAACAGTCTACTTAAAATGAATCATTATAAGCAGAAAAAGGTTCAAAAGAAAATTAAAGGAGAAATAAAATAGACAAGTGTTTAATTAGGGTCTTAGAAAGTAGTTAATCAGCCACCGATGGGTTAGTTGTTGTTAGTACAATACAAAGTATTTTTCTAAGTATTTATTTCTGTGTTTTTTTTATACTCCGGTCCAGTTTCAGTTAAGGTAGAAAAAAAATTTGCACAGCACAAAATTCAAAGTTCAGGTGGCTCACCAGTAACAGCTCAAATTTCTGCGTAATTTCTCTGCAGTTGGTGAAAAATATTCCAATTTTCTTTTTTAAAATGTGTTATTTCATTCAATGATTTCAAGAATTTCCTTCTAAAATCTTCAGTGCATGACTTGGTTTTGAGTGTAAAATTATTTTTTTTAAAGAAAAAAAAAGAGAACATTCTCAGAATTAAATCAGTGATTAAAACTAATGTAACTTAATTCAGCTTTTCAGGTGTCCACACTGAAATCCTCCTTTTCTCTCTTTTTTTTTTGGCCATCACAATTTTTTTGTCTCTGAAGATGTTGGTGGAATTTTTTTGTGTATAAATGCATAAGATGCGTGTGAACTCTGAACTCTTGACCAAGTGTAAATAAAAAGCCCCATAATTCACTAAAATCACATGTTAATATCAGCTGTTGATGAGCTCATGTCTTTTCAAAAGCTTGCCCCTTTTAGCTGTTTTCGTCACATTGTTTTCTGTTATTTGGATCTCGTTTTTCTTCTGCGTGGAGGATACTTTAAAAAAAGGAAACTATATAGAAACGTTTAAGTGTATTGTTTATTCAACGTGGATCATTGTGAACTCAGCCTGTTCACCCCCAATTTGTAATTATATCTAGCTATTGGCTGTATGCAGGCAGCACTTTGCTTCTTGTAGCATTATCCTGAACAGCTAACACATCTACATCTACAGACGTGCTGCCTCCGGCCTGCATGAAGCTGAGAATGGGAAAGGATTAGCTGATGTAAAAAGTCTATTCAGAATCGAGTCCATGAAAGACTATAGATATAATCATTTCTAGTTTGACTGTTCACATCTAAACCAGATTTGTGTGTTAAGGAAGAGAAAATGTGCCGTAATCCTCTGGAAAGTGTCTAGGGTGCTCTCTCAGTCTGAGTCCCTCTAAAGCTGTTCAGAGCACAGTTATGAAACTGTTTTTCGGGGGCGGCTTAAACTCTGAATCAGACTACAAGCACAGTATTTCCCACACACAGGCTTTAGGAGGGTGGGGAGCCTTGAAGCACTAATGCACAGGTATATCTGAAGACCCAAATATAGCGGGCAGTCCCAGCCCAACTTGTTGGAGAAGAGAAAACGAATTAATATGCCGCGGAGGCGCAAATTACTGACGCTCCCGAGCTTTGGTTCTTCTTCGTATTCATTCACAAATCCGATTCTGTAAAGCAAAGGTTGACCTGCTTGATCAGTGTACCATTTACCATCCTTCCACAAAACAAGAAAGCCAAAGGAATTCAAACATCTATTTGGATGGATACAAATGCAAAATGTAATGATCATCTGAAAAGAGAAAAAAAAAACAGCATAGTAAAGTCAGCAAGGACTGACTCTTAGTTACAGTCGGATTCCGGATTCATGCTTGTACAGCTCCATCTTTGACTTTTCTGCTGGTCACAGTGGTCACAAAAACAAAGCGCAGAACAGTCTGCCAACTGCATGCACAGGCCCTGCCTTCCACAGGCTTAAGCTACAGTTTGAGGTGATGAAGATGATGAAGGTCAGATGCTGTTAAGTGATAGTTGGAAATCAATCAGGTCATAAGTTAGATAAGAGGGTGAAACAGCCTGAGGACAGTAGACATATTACTTAGATGCATGAAGCCCGGCGTGGCCACAGGGAACTCACCCAGTGCCTTGAACATGATCATGCAATCACTCACTGGTAAACTGAACAAACTGCCACCTGGGAAAAGCCCCTCGGTGCTGGTGAAAAATGGAGGGGGACGCAGCCTCTAAAGTCACGCCGCTGGGATTTACATTTATCACTATGGGCTAAATTGACTGCTCTCACAGGGCAAGGAAGGAAAAAGTCCTCTTTTTCCCCCTGAAATCCAAATAATTGTTTTCAACATGACCGCTGGAAGTATGAGAGGAGTTAAAAACCAGCAGATAGTGTCAGACAAGCAGTTCCCTTCAGTTCACCCAGACATACCCGCGTCTTTGCTGTCATCGATCGGGCTTTTGTACTTGGACAGTGCTCTGAGGCCTGCCCAGCACCACACAGCACGCACACAAACACGCGTGTGTTTTTTTTTAACTTCCACAGAGATTCAAGGAAGGGAGACGCTACAAATTTACAATGTGGGATGGGGGGAAAAAAACTGCTAAGCAGTGAAACCACTGACAAGTGAAGTGAGTAACAGCGACTGTGTTCCTACAACCAAACAGCTCTTCTGGGAATTGGTGGGCAAAGGCATTTACGGGGCATGTCCCACCAACCTAAACAGCACTGCAGAAAAGGCAAGCAGCAGCCTCCCGCCTACGGGACGGTGTTCTACGGGCGTAGTTTGGTTTGGCCTCTACAGAAGACTAGCATCCTCGTCCCCCAATTTCACGAGCACAAGAAGGGGAATCGATTTATTGATGAGAGTGCGTCAGTCCTCTGATATGAAATGTAGCAACATGGGCCCCTCCAGCTTGTTAGTATGGGGCTCTTTGTGGTTGAATTACTAGCGCGCAGTCAAAAACAATTGACTAACAGTTTAACCGGCAGCTAACTGATACAGGGTCAAACGGTGAACCGAGCAGCTGTATGACGGCAAATGACACAGTGTGATGATACTTTTTCAGTTTACATTTACTTTGCTTCTCTAAGGCAGCTTTGTTGAGGAGATTAAAAAAAGAAACGCATAAATAAACAAAGACATCTTAACCTAAAGGCTCAACTGACAGCACGTTCTCATCCTCATCCACCGTAAAGCCGCAGAAAAGACCAAATCCACACATGCGCATAGGATTTCACAAGGCCGCAAACTGACTGACTCCTGAGCAGCAAAATGAAGAGACGTAAAACAGATCCTCAGCTGATCTGTACATCCCAGTCCTGCTGTACAGTTTACTTTTTAAAAGAACGAATTGCATACCATTTCCTGTGGTTATTTTTTTTGCTGCCATAGTGTTGGGTCAAACCCCACACTGACCACCAACACAGGAAATATTTTGCTTCTAACTACATAACCAGGGGATTATATTCCACATTTTAAAAGAAGAAAAGAAAAGAAGAATGACTTATTTTTCAGCCGGAGTGTTCAAAAGTCTGGTTTAAACAACAAACATCATGTAAAATGACCAGAGGTATTGCCTTTTTACAAGACATTGCATCAGCTCCAGCATCTACACAGTTATCTCTTTTTGTTTAGTACAAATTCAGAACATCAAGTCAGCAGGGATGTTCCAATGTGCCGTTTTCTCTGTGGACGGCCTGTTAAGGAGCATCTAATACCTTATTTGTTGATTTAACACAGGCTCTTGGATCATATTTTAATACTGCGTTTTACAGCCTGACATTGGCATCGGCAACCTGATTGCACAACTCAGTCCACACTACAAGACTAAAAGCTGCTTAAAAGACTAGATTAATCTGTCAGGAGTAATTCTTTGAGTTCAATTAGGACCCACAAAAGCGTTAACAGCAGACACATGCTGCGCCGAACACATCAGCATTAACATATCCTTTAACACGTGCTGTTAAAAACTTAACACCAGCTCAGCCAAGCCCGGGGATTTGGTAGATGAAAGTGCGGGGCTCTTGTTCGCAGATTAGATTTTTTTTTTGTAATTGTGTTTAGCAATTTTACAATTTCTAAGATGCCTATTGTGTTTTTTTTTCTTTCCCCAAAACCCCTTCTCAGTTTAATGTGGTTTCAAATGGGAAGTTATATAAGCAGCTCTCCCCTCTTGCTTTCCAATGGGTGAATAAGAGGAGATCAAAAGGGAGGCGATGGAGAATGTCTGCTGCCTTCTCCTCGTCTTTATTCTTGCCACATTCTGCCGAGGCCGATCCCCCTAACTGCCCTGGATTGTCTTCCTCTCTGGTTCTCTCTTGGACATTACACTTTAATCTCATGTTGTGCGCACTCTGTCTCTGTGTCTTCCTCTTTTGCCCCTCTTTAGGTCTCTTTCCCTCTCCTTCCCTACTCTTGTCCTTCATCTGTCCATCATCCATCCTTCCATCCATCCATCTTAGCCTTTCTCCTGTAATCCCTTGCTCTGCAATGCTGTGGCCCTGAGAATATCATTCTAATCTCCAGTCTCAATGTGGCCCTGTGTGTCTGCTTCTGTAATCCTGCGAGTGTTTACTGTGCATGTGTGCACGTTTTTGTTTGGCAGTTCCAGAGTAGGAAGAGTCACGGCCCTACATTTATTGTGCGTTTCTTGCTTAGTTTGTAGCCTCACAGCCCGAAAGATCAAAGCGCATATGAGGGGGCATGAGTGTGAGGTAAGGGAATAGATACAGGCATTGTCATGAGGGGCTTGCCTGTGAATAGGTTTGTTTTTTTGATGCATGCTATAAAAAAAAGGGGGGGGGGGTGGACATGGACTTGCACACTCATGAAAAACACACACCACTGCTCGCATAAACGATGCTGGGAGGGAGCGGGAAGACAGATGAGAGGAATCGTGCAATAGGGAATTCTTTATCTTCCCTAACTATAATCTCTCACTTTAATCTCGCTCATCTTGCAACTCTCTGAAGCTTTTCTGTTTAAATCGGACTTATTCGTTCCGAGTTGCTGCGTAAAAAGACGGAACGAACGCGCAGCGTGTGTGGAAAAAGCGCATTCGTTTCGTACCGAGCAGACGGGAACACAAATAAATGGCAAGAATTACAAGCAGTAAAAAAGGAGAGTAAGACCTGGACCGTCCACTCTTCTGCCCACACAGATGCACAGTCATCAGCACCGACCCGAACGTACCTTTGTCACCTCCTTTCTGCCTCTCTGGCGCCAGCGTCCCTCAGGGCATCCTTGTCATATGATCCTTTAAAGTTCGCAGAAATGTTTTTTTTTTGTTTGTTTTTGTTGTCAGATCTGCTAGGTCCGTCACCAGCCTCAGCAGCCGGGTGCAGGAACGCTCTGTACGCACCGAAGCCCCGCGATGCGCACGAGTTTACTCCCACCGCGTTTTTCTCTCTCCTGGCTCCGCTGTGGGTTAATGCATGTAGTGAAAGCTCGCGCGCGCGCGCGCGTGTGTGTGACTGAACGAGAAATAGACTAACGGTGGATGAAGTCACGTTTGTTCCCCTTCGGCGTTTCTTTGCTCCCGTTCCGTGCGCCTCTTGCGCGCCGCTCAGCCGAAATCTGTAACCGATGTCAACTTATACTTCAACTCCAAAACGACTTGACATGACGTTAATGCCTCATGCTCCTCGTTTCCCCTCTTCGGGGGGCTCCGGGTCTCTCCCTGAGCGGAAAAAACATCGGAGAGGTGCGACTAATCTCTTATTTCCACTCGGGTTTATCCCTCGAAGTCTTCGGGGCGCCTCAGTCTTTTTTTTTTTTTTTTTAAATAAGCCAACTGTGTTTAGTAAAGGCTTGACAGGTGTCGCCCCAAGCGCACGTCCTGTCCTCCTCCTCTTCTCTGGCGCTGAGGGTGCGCGCACTGCTTCTGTCCCCTGTGTTTGCGCCTGTTTGTGTATCTGAGTGTGTGTGTGTGTGTGTAGGCTATGGGTGTTTGGAGTGGTACTCTTTACAGCGTCTCTGAGCTCCGTTACACGGGTTCAGCAGGTCGCCACGGTCCAGCAATTACCAACATCTCGCCGCGTATTAGTGACAGGTGCGCACTCACAATGGCGGGCATGTATATACCCACAACAAGGCGCCATAGACTTAAGATGATGGGACTGCCAACGTGCTGCCAGTTCTGGGTTCCTTTAAATGGAAAACACATGGATTTGAGAGCTCGAAAGGCTTTTCACATTGTTGAAAGTGGGTTGGTACTCTATTGCGTAGATTCCGTTTTAATTTAAGCGCAGAGCCAGGAATAACACAAAGGCACTCTCAGTGGCATTGTGTTGTTGTTATTAGACTTGGAGGTCAAGGGCAAGGTTCCTTGAGGCGTAATAACTGGGAGCCAACATTTGCTAAATTGATATTGATGCCTTTTAATACAGACTATGTGACCAATGATTTTTATTTGCCTTGGAGGCACACCTTATAATTAATTAGCATTTATTACCTTTGGGCTGTTCTCTCACAAAAGGGCCACCACAGCTTAGCCATTTAAGTGCTGCATGCACAGCAGACATTAAAAGTAGCTTTTGTGGGCAGGTTTTGGTCAAACTGAGCCTGGATGAGCACCGGGACACCTCTGTCCTCTCCAGTCGCACACACAAACACAACTGCAGCTCCCTCACACACAAAGCAACAGAGGGGCCCCCGTGGCCCCCGGGGCTCCGAGTGTGGATGCTGCTGCACCACCAGCACCCTCTGGCGCTGTTCCAGAGACAGCCTCACAGGATTTAGCCTGGTTCAGATAAAAACTACTATGGTCAGACTGCTGCTCACAATCCGAATGGGATGGTATTGCTGGTATGTTGGTCCCAAACTTAGTGTTTGAGTCTTTATGGGATCAACTGTTGGGGTTGTGTTTAAAATTCATCATCTCCTCTGTTCTTCGTTTCGTTCTTAAACACGATTATGCGCGGTTCTCCTGCCTCACTTAGTTTTATGTGTAATCTGCTGACGTATCCACACTATACGCTCAGCGAAGCAATACTATCTGATTTATGATTCTTATTCCACCCTTAGTTATAGCATGCCGTATGACCCATTTTGCATCATAATGTGAGATACTGACAGGAATGCCCGAGGTGTAGAGCAGAATAATGCGATTCAAGGTTTTCGTTGTCAGTTTTTGTTAGGCGTTGCATCGACGAGGTGTTCATTCATCTCAGCAGTGGCATGTGATCTCAAGTGCATAGTGACTTCCACAGTCCTGCATGAGCATTGGCATCATTTGTTGGTTTACTTAATAAATGGAAGGAGGATATCACAATAACACTGCTTATTTCTCTCTTTTTTTTGGCAGTCTTAATAAAGAATTGCATTGCTTTTCCTAAAGGTATTATTAGTGCTTCTGTGGAAAATTACTGTAATTTATGATGTAGTTATCCCTCATGGTAAAATATAATAGCTCTGTGCAGGCAATTACTGTCTTAAGTAAAAGTAGGTTAAACAATTAGCTGTGCAGTCCCTTAAAAGTCCTTGAAAATGATGCACAAAAAACCTCCACAAACTATGGAAAACTTGTGGATACACAGTGTGAACTTACAGATATGCTAACCTCATAATATGTGATGAGAAATCCTGATTCCAACCATTGCCCTGCATAATAATTATGTAAACAACTGCTCAAAATACATATAAGACATTCCTATTTACATCCTTTGAACTTATGATTACGTTTTTGTATTTTAGGTTTTTATTACCTGAAATAGATCTAAATCTATGATTTCTACTTTGATCAAAATGTCAAAGTGAAAAGAAGGCTGGTGGAAACCTTACAGTCCTTTCTCTGTGGCGTGCCGGAGAAGTTGATTGATCCGAGCAGAGTTTTGTCACATTTGACTGGTGGCAGCCACAATTAGCTCGGCAGTCTCCTTAGAAGAAGATATCTACTTATAATGTCAGGAAACCCTTTCATCATGTCCCGTTACCTGTTCTCTTATGTGGACATTTAAAATAAAACCTGTTGAACATCAAGGTTAAGATTGGACGTTGCAGAAATGTATTAATTGTGAAAAACAATCTCAAAGCTTACTAAGGAGCCTTTTCCTTTCTGTCACATTGCAATGTTCAGTGTACATGAGTGCTGGTTTAGGGATCACATGGACAGAAAACTTACAAATACAACTGTTGGCCATGACTTGTGATATGCACGCGTAAACTCCATCTCTATCAAGAAAATAGTGCTTTTAAGCATCAGAGACTCACTAACAATTTGAAATTTTTTCTGCTTTTTGTCTGTAGAAAGTAGACGAGTCAAAGCTGCTATGTTTACATGTTCAGATCAATCTCACCTAAGGGTGCAGGTTATCCACTTCAGTACACCTTTGAACTATGAAGACATTTATGAAAGATGTGCACTTTGTAACGTCATGATCTGAATAAAAACAACCCCCACTGGAGGGGAAAGCCTTCTGTGTTTCAACATGTGACAGAAGGTGGAAATACTAGCAAAAATACTTGCTTCAAGAATCAGTGTTTTGGATGATGCACGTGGGACAGGTTAGTTTCATGAAAGATTAAGCTAGCTTTTTGTTTTGAGGTCCTTTAAGGGCCGAAGATCTCTACAGCTCAAGCAGCATGCTGTTAAACCAAACTGCTTCAACTTAAGTCAGAAATAAAAAGCCTTCGTGTTCAAGGCTTTTACACGGAGGAAATGCTTGTTGTAGATTTCGTGTTGGTCAGGATCATAGACTGTGTTCTATGGCTCAGTTGTCTTTGACCTGCTGATGTTGCTGATGTTTATTGATTTTGCCTCTTCACTGCATAAGGTATTTGGGTCAAAAGGGTATAAGACTATTGTTAAGGGTACTCTACTCATTTGGTAGGACATCCCACATCACACAGCATATTTTTGCAATTACTTTTTATTTCTTCACAGTCAACACTGTTTACACAACCAATAGAGAGAAATGAGTTGTTTTACTTCCACATGACAGGATTTAATTGTGCTCCACCTCAGTGTAAAAGCAGGTTTTCGCATCATTTTGACCTGACCATTTCTCTCTGTAATTGCTTATTGACTATGTCATTGAAAACCAGCTTTACTTCATGGGTATTGATATCTTTTGTTTGTTGCAGGTATTTAGATTTAGGCTTTCCTGTCAAAAGTGTCGAGAAAATACACTAACCATAACCGTCCGTTTTATTAGCAAGTCACAAGAGGTTTTATGGCAGAAAACTGTCTTGAACTGTACTTTGACACTGCTAATGGCCTATTTTCTACTGCATCACTCCTCACTTGCATAAATTTGAATTCTGGTCAGCCTTCTCCCAACTTGTTTGACATTTTTACGGTTGTTGCTCCTCCCCTTGCATTGATTTGAAATGACTAACCAGCTTTGCGTTATATTGTCACCGCGAGTGTAAACACCCATTGAAAATGCTTTCATAATTAGAGTGTAAACGGACATGCCACCTATAGATATACATCAACATTAAATGTATTTGTAGACACACACACACACACACACTCACGGACATGTTTTTGACCTCGATCAGTTTCTTTAGTTTAGAAAAGTTCGTTCATGTGCCCTCCTCTGAGACAAGTCATTTTGTTTTATAGTCATTCCTCATCCCAAATGCAGCTTGAGAACTGTGTCATCGCTTATCCTCTACTGTATCGGCAGCTTTGTCCTTTCTGACACCAGGACACTGGCAAATTGATTGGCATTCTCAGGTGGATCAAACAAATGATGGCTAGAAATGAAATGACTGAAAGAGGTGTAATGGTGGTTAGGACAAGTGGGCAGGGGCTGGAGAGGGAAGCGGGAGGGGGAGGAATACACAAACAGGTTGCGCTGGGGCCTGGGGAATAAGAAGGAGAAAGCACAGAGAGCAGGCAGAGAAAAATAAGATGGAGCCACAGAGAAAGCAAAGACAGAAGGCGGGTTTTACACAGCTGAGCATAAAGTAGATTTCATCTTGTTTTTTGGTCATCATCAATACTTATGACTTCAAGCATAAGCCCACAAAGGCATGTACACACAGACTCACCCACACACTCCCATACAGGTGAATAAGCACCCGCTTTCAGACTGAGCCAAACTGCAGCTTGGAGCCCACTTTCTTTCCCACAGCCAACTTCTTCCACCTCTTCCTCCTTTATCAGGCCAGGTTTTAAGCATTCAGTTCCTGTCCTCCTCTGATCCATCAATCTGCCCCATCCCATTTCGCCCACCTCTCTCCTGTGTGCCCGCGTCCCCTTTCTCCCCCTCAGTTTCATGACTTACCTCCATAGAAAGAAGTAGTACTCTCCATCCTGTTGTTTTATGTTCCTGCAAATTTAGTCCTGCGTCTCTCTTCTCCACCCTTAAGTCTCTTTCACTTCGTCTCTGGCTCTCACACTCACTCTCCCTCCATCACCCCTCCCTCCCTCTTCTCTTTCTCTCCCCCTCCCTGAGCCCTTCCTCCGTCCCCCGACACCTCACGCTCTCCTCCTCCTCCTCCTCCTCCTCCTCCTCCGTGTCAACTTACCCTCCCTCCTCCCTGCTCTCCCTCTCTCTGTAGTTGTATAACTTATCACCCTGATCTCTTCCCCACTCGATAATTGGTGTGTCTCGGCAGCAGATGCAAGCACGCTTTATTTAGCGGCTTAGTATTAGCTATTCCAATTAGTCATCTAATACAAATAAGAAGGAGAAACTGTTGGCCTTTCGTGCATTGAGTGCCATGGGAGAAGTGTGTTTGCCCGCACGGCAGCGGCGGCCGGCAGACGCACAAACACACAGTCACCCTCCGTCCACAGACGACCGGATAGAGGGGACAGATTTAACAGATGGTGAAACACTTTCCCCGGAGTATCGACATTACTCTCCCTCTCTCTAATTAACTAGGTTTCAGTAACAAACCTTTGGGCTTTGCCGTCGCCATGGTTACCCAAACACTGAACCGCAACTGTCTGAATTTGTATGTGCGTGCGTGCGTGTGTGTGTGTCTCTGTGTGTGTGACTGCTTGCGAGTGTATTGTTTGTGCACGCTCACACCCCTCTGCTCCTGCATTCTCCCGTGGAAGTGTGTGCAAGCGCGTGTGTGTGTGTTTGGGCATTAGTGAGTGTGTGTGTGTGCGACCACATCTTTGCCACTGCGTGATTGTGCATGCACATGGGTGTTTTAGTTGCTTTGATGCCTTTCTTTCCCCACAGGGCTCTGAGGCTGCTTCTGTCTCAAGCACCTATGTATCTACACAGAGAACAGCAGCGTTGAGAAAGATTATTGTACGTTTATCAAAGCTCTGAAGTGCCCTACAGAAGACCGCGTTAATAATTTTGTAATCCAATGAATGAAGATGACAAGGGAGATTTTTACTGAAAGCCTATGACAACAATGACATACAATTCCGCATGTCTGACAGGAAAGGTAATAGCAGAATTTGAACTTGGCACACCCTCTCTGATGTAAGATATTGGAGTTCATTATACAGCCTTTGAACCTCCTGGGCAGTCATCCGTGTGTATGATTATGTACTGAGTCCTTGTACACTGGAGGAAAGCTAAGTAGTCAATCCTGCTCTGGAGTCTGATGCATTCTATATGATGGCAAGGTGATGTTCAGACAGATAAGAGCATTAGGAGAGTGCCATGACTGGCAACTCCTAAACCGTTGCAGTGCAATAACAAAAGTCAGTCATGCTTGGCAAAGTAAAATGATTGGTATTTTCATCACAGAGGCAGAGATACAAAATATGACATGTTACAAAAATATAGAAAAAAAATGTACAGAGGTACACTGTTTTGTCAAACCTTCCCAGGTCTGTTTTGTGTTGTCCTTTTCAATGCCTGTGCAATTTGCACATAACGTGTCCTCTGTTGAAAAGACATGGCGAGGGGCTTCATTTATAACCAGTGCCAGTCCACAAAGCGGGGCACGTGGAAACTCAGACAGCGTGACGAATGAGCTTACTGCATGGGAATTGTTATTGATGTATAAATAATATTTTGGAGAAAGAAAAATATACTGGAACAGGTGGTTAGATGGTAAACTATTAACTCTAACTACACAGCCTGAGAATGTGCCTGACAAAGGCCACTAAACTTTAGAACAGGGCAGGAGACGCACAGTTTCAAGGTTCACAAACATCTCTAGCGTTTCCGCTAATGATCAAAATATGTTCAGCTTTCAATCTTCCATTTTCAAATGAAATCACTGGTTGAGGAATTCATCCAATTCTTCAAAAGCTTTTTAGCAACGATGGAAAGCAATCAGTCTTGATTCATCAGTTGATTCAATCAGTCTGGCTGCTGTAAACATGGAATCACAGTGCTAACACTCGTGTGTAATGCTGCATGATGGATGCGGCAGTGATTCGGAAACAGCACCTGAATGCAAGAAGGAGTTAAGAATGTGTGTTCAGGGAGCACAAAGATTTCTCTGCCTGCGAGCACCTCATATTCTCTCAGACAAATTCCATTTCATGGATTTCCTCCTGAGAGTTGCCATGATCCGGCGATCAGCCGGCTCATTTGTATGCATCATCATGCATAAACGGGTTTGCTGTGACCATTTGCGTTAAATGTGGGTGTAGAGGGCACGATATTAGGCTGATCCTCATGAGAACAGTTCCAGGTAGACTTGATTTATAAAGGGAACTTTTTCTGAAGATGTGCATGTACACGGTTAAAAGTGATTTGCTTTTAAGGACAGGCTATTGGGCTTATATTTTTAATGTGGATCTTATCTGTTATTTTAAAAATGGCTCCTCTGATAATTTACCCTGGTAGTCAAAGCCTCATATATAGAGGGGCAGCTGTCATTTATTTCAGCATGCCGGGCCCACACATTAAGTGGAATAGTTTCTATTTCACCTAGTATGACATTTGAATTTGATTGGCCATTTTTATTCTCTGAGGGAGAGCAAAATGGGGAAAACCAAGAAGAGGAGGTCTAGAAAAGCAGCAGCAAGAGGAGTAAAAACTTGAGTAATCTCCATGGGATTTTTTTCTCTCTTATTCACGAGGTGATGAGCTGTCAGATTTCTTCCACAGTTTGACTGGCAGTCATCATTACAGTCAACTCATTAACAACCACTTTTCTAACGGCAGCTGCCTCCCTCTCAATGACTGTTGAGTTCCCACAACATCTCACCTCCCATGTAATTTCAGAGTGAGAATTTTCCTGTAGCAAGATTTAAGTTTATTTTCTGTCCATAATGTCACGTTTGAAACTATTTTAGCCTGTTAGATGCATATGGATTATCTTTTCCTCATCTATCTGTTGCTTGTTGTGACATCAAAAGAATATGCTGCATATTCTAGTGTCTTACACAAGGCCAAGTCCAAAATGTTTTTTGGCTCTTAGTGTTAAACATCCAAACGAGCGAACAAAACAACAAATCTCACCATCTTTCTTTATCTTTCTTCAAGGGTTCAGCATGCTTCAAACAAAGTAGGTCATAGATGATGTCCAGCCATGTCTGAGAGCAGCAGTGTTTACGGCAGTCGCAGCCTCCTCTGGGCTCCATCAGGCTGCCTCCCCCTTGTCCCTCCCACTATTCGTCTTCTTTCACGTCTTTGTTGTCTTCAGTCATTAGACCATACAAGTGGGGATAACTGTCCACACTTTGTCTCTCCTCAAAGGCATTTATGATGTTGCTCTTGGTGTCGGGAAACAAACTTTTAGGAGAAAACTCAAAAGCTTTCCTACTTTTAGATGTATGTGGGACTGGACAGTTAATGTGAAATGATTGTGACTTCTTTTAGGTTTTAAAAGTATTGCTTGGGGGTATCTATAATTTCGTAAATATGGACACTATTGACTCTCTTTAACATCTTCGGTAAAAGTAATACGAACTTTTAAGAATCCATGAATAAGTATAATATGATTTATTCTTGTAATACTTTCTTATAATTTCCTTTGAAATGAATTACATCTTCTTAAAAACTTTAATAGCTTCCTTATGATATTTCCTCTAATGGATATAGTCAGTATCTTAATATGGATGCATAAATCTGGTTAATGCTCATTCTGTGTGGGCTTAACTCTGCTTCTCACTGATGGGGCAGCCAGCTGGATCAGCCTAAAATCAGGTTTTATGGTTTAAACCCCAGCTTTTCCAGCCTGACATGTTGAAGTGTGGTTAAACAAAATGGTCAAATTGCTCTGTATGAAAGCACCTGCTAAACTGATGAAATATAATAGTTACCTCCCCAGACCCTCTGCTCTGCAACTTTACTGCGAAAAAATGAAGTTTTTTTTTGGCATTTTTCCTCTGTTATTGGATTGTTACTGTGGAGACAGGCAGGAAACGTGGGGAAAAAACTATGAACACGGCACACATCAAAGCCCCGACTGGCCAGGTATGAAGCTTGGACTCAGCTGTAGAGGGCATTTTCATCAGTGTGGTTTCAGTCCTCAGCCACTGAGCGTTCGGGTTGCCCCGCAACACCGCTCTCTTTTCTGTTTTCACCCACGCCTCTTTTATCACATTGTGTTTCGTTTCAGCAGGCGGCTCCACGGTCCTGTATGCTACCTGTCTGCACTAAACTGTAACACAGTTGGTACTGGTGGACCAAATGGCAACCTCTCAGGCTGGTAAATAAACCCACCACAGCAGTGCCAAGAAATACTCATCTCCTTGAATGGTCTCTCGAGGCTTACTCAATAACAAGACACCCATACTGCAACATCCAAAAATAAACAGGCTGCTGTGCTTTTTAGCCTCTAGACTTAGACTTCCTCTTATTTGAAGTCATCTGTTGTAATTACATAGATACGCATTATTCAGGGTGAGGATATTTTGCGTAGTGCTTTGGGATTTTCACTGGGATCAATCAGATGCATGTTGTTCGCAAAATCCAATTGGCAGACCCGAGGCTTTAACAGATGTAGCTGAAGAAGGGTGGCATCAAGGTGGCTTCTGCTATGATTTACTGTGTTTTTAATGCCTGTGGGATGGATGAACATAGGGGAGCATTGGGCTAAGGAGACAGAATTTTTCCGAGTGAGGTTATTTTCACAATAAACTCTGTAACTGTTAAAAGAATAACTTTCTTTAGTCATGTTTTCCTAATCTAAAATAAGACCTACAGATGTTGTGGACCAAGCCTCAGTCACTGGAGGTTTACAGCACAGATTGATGATAGTCGACGTCACACTGCTGCCTCGTGCACTGCATGTTAGCCAACAAAGACAAATGAGACAATTTACATGCCTGTTTTGTTTTAAAAAAAAATCTGAATTACTTTCCTGCAAGTGATGGGAAGACCCATCAACATTTTCACAATCTCTTTCCTCCTTAAAATGCTGCATCGAGCTGCAGAGTGGAGTCATTCGCTAGAGATACTACACTTGAGTGTAGAGTATTTAAAGGTTGAAAATTTGTGGTATTTACCATTAAAGAGGCAATGAGGGATAATGAAAATGTAACCCTTAAAACCTTTAAACAGGACTGCGTTTGAGAGCTCAGTTCCTCCTGCTCGAACAAACAAACGCAATCAATCTTAGTAAGCTCAGAGCATTCAATACAAGTAGTAAATAGAATGAAAGAAGATGTTTTTTGACATAATTTTCTAAATGACCCTCTCAGAACGATTATGTGCTCATCAGATTTTCTTTATTTATTTAACCAAGTAAAAGACCCACTGAGATCAGGGCTTCCTTCACAAGAGTGACCCTATCTCTACATGCTCACAGCACCTAAATCCTTGCACACAAATGGCAAAAGACTTGCAAAAACATGGTTGGTACGATTTTCAGGTCAGGATGCAGTTTCCTGGAAGTGTTGCAAATGTCCTCTGGCTAACACTACTTACTCTGCACATTTATGGATATGTGGGTGAGAAAAACACTTGGGTATTGCATATGTCAAAATCAGCCACAGCCAGCCTTATCATCCTGCCAGCAGTTTACCCTCAGAGCAATGACTTTTATTCAAGGAAGGAAGCTGACTGGCCAGCTAGAAGCATTAATTCAGCTTGCCTGGTTACTAAACAAGCTGGTGAGATTATTTATATCAGCCATCTTCTTGTTATTCAGGTGCAAAGTTGTTTCATGAATGACTTTTTTAACACCCAGGAAAATCCTATTCTTCATTTGTTCTTGCCGAGCTGGTTGTGAACCTGTTGGACTGTGGCCCCAGCATGGGTTTATTCATTAGCCTCTCGGGCAGAGAACTCGTGCTCATAATGTGCTCTGCCTCTCAGAACTCAGAACCTGCTGGGTCTCTTTCTATCCGTCAAATCAGGGGCAGAGTTACACCAGGAATGCCAGGTGAATGAAATTGGCTCACTCGCTGGCAAAACCAGCGCTGCTTCCAGCACTCGAGGTCCTGGATTGAGAGCCAGCACTGATAAGAAGTGCTGACGCCAAAAACAGATCATATTCTGGAGGATGAGGATGAGGAGATCCATTATAGCCCCGGCCCTTGAATATATATGCAAAGCCTCAAGGTTTTTACATTTACCCCCCCCCACACACACCAGAATTTCACCTGCAGCTAAAGTAAAGTATGCTATAAAGGCTTTGGAAGAAAAAATACCTTTGTTATCAAGAGCTTAAAAAAAAAATCGTACTGTTTGTATGACAAACCTCCAAAAGATCAAGTTTACCATTCGACACAAACAATATACTATTCCAGACAGAGTATCCTCACAATTGCTAAATCTTGCTCCTTGAGAAAATGGCAGCTTCAGTGAGTATGACTGTCAGTTTTGTTGAAATGTTATTTGTTTCATCTTTTTACGGACAGTTTTAAGAAAATGGGGTTACTGGTTTGTAATCCTGATTTTAGCTCTGTTCGTTGCTCATTTTTGGTTCATTGTTGTCATGAGGGTTGACGCAGACGCTTGTTTTCAATATTGATTATTCCAGCCTTCCTTCGACTCTCACATGGGCTGCAGTGGAGGAACAAGAAGCAGGACAGAAAGAAAATACATTTTAGAATGAATGAAGTGTAGTGATTATTCAGGCCTGACTAGATTCAGGGTCAGAGGTAAGGCTAAAAAGTCCCTTTGAGTATCTCTCTGACACATTCTTGTGGCTGTGAGTCATAGAAGTTTATTCAATTTTAGTCCTCTACCGGGAATTACAATAAAAAGCAGTTGTAAAAATTATTAAATGCTTTTGTCGAATCCCATGAAGCCAAATGTATGTGTATGTGTATTTAGCACGTGTGGTGGAGATGGTGGGATATATCAGGATATATCCGGTTTTGATAACAGTTTTATGAGGTGAATGCGATCCTGTATTGTCTCTCGGTTGTCTTCTTGATTCATCATGTTGTCTCTGTTTGAGGAAGTGAAAGCTGTATTGGTATCATTCACTTAAAGTATGGTTATATTCACTGTATTATATTCACAATTTCCTCTCTCTCATCTCTTTTTCAGCCAACAACACTCTGCTCGGAGGAGGTGGAGGTGAGTCACAACCCGTCTGATCCTCCCGTTGTGTTTGTTCCAGTGCTTGCCAAGATACTTGCCAGCCTCCAGTTTTTGTTTAGTGGTCCATTTTTGTTGTGAAAAATGTTTTTGGTGAAAACCAAATACATTTTTAAAAAAGCAATTATGATTAAATGGTGCAGCGCTGCCTTTCGGAGTTCCTGCCTGGCTTTCCTTTGTCTTGGGTGGCAGGTCGCTCTTTGTTGTGGCAGGTGTTCACATTGCTTTTGCATGCTGCTCGGTGTGTCTGTCTGCCCGTGTTTCTTCATGTTTGTGCGCACAGGTGTGAAGCCTGTAGTTGATGATTTATTATTGTGGTCATTTTTCAGTGTATTGTTGACTCAGTGTGCACGTGATGTTTGGTCGTCTGTGGTTAATCGATATTTGTCATAAATCTGCACTTCTAATGCAGTGGCCACATTTGCTAAAGACAAGCACGCACACTCACACGTTGCTCTATGTGTGTTTGTGCTTGCAAATTTGAATGACGGCGTATTTGCCTGTGGCTGTTTTCCTTTTCTTTATTTGGCCAAACAGCTTTAGCCTTATACACCAACTTGCTGGTACGGCCATTTTTAACCTTCCACTCTGTATATTTACATCTGTGCATGTGTGTGTGTGTGTGTGCGCGTTTTTCCCCCTCCAGTGTCTGTGGTGAAATATCCACACCAGTGCGTGCGCATATCAGTGTGCACGTGCGTTCACACATCACTTTTGTAACAACACGTTTGCTTGCCTGAAATGATTCGTCGAAGTCCTTAGTGTCCGCCGACAGACACACAGAAACACTCCAGTCTAACTGATAAACACCAGCTGAGCCTCAAACCATAAAAGTGGGCCGCACACTCTTATCCTGTCACTTTCCATACACATAAACGCATACAGTGAAGCACTCCAAGAGCTACTGTGCTGTTTGATTACGTCCGGAGGTTTAAGGGAGCCTGTGATTGTGAGCATACATCAGACCGTGTGCATCAGAACCCATTTAAAGCTTGTTTAGTGATCTCTTTTTAATCGTCCCAACTATTTTTCTATCATAACTGTCACAAGTAGGACTCCTTGTTTCCGACAGCCATCTGTATCAGGCTTTGAGCGGTTTCTTTTACTTAATGTTAATTTTTTTTCTTGCTTAGTTAAGTCCTCTGGTGTCTTTTTTGTATTTATATCCCGCTCGCCATCACCTTCTCCAGCTCTGTCCATAGGGGTTTACCCAGGCAGATAGAGCCTATAGAAGGTGTTAATTAGGGCCAGGTAAGGGAGAGACAAAAGGGAAGAGTGGAGCAAACAAAAGAAATGGGAGTGAAGTGATTCTTCAAGTGATAAGGCAAAAAGAGACAAAAGCAGTGAGGGTCCAGTGTTGTTTGGGGGACAGTTGCTCAGGTTAAATAGATGCAAAGCGAGACATGGTTAGGGAAAACGCAGACTAAAAACATTCGTATATCTATTTGTCAAGATAACACTGAACTGTGCTGAGTAACCCACATTTGTTCATTCAGTTTTAGAGATTTTCTTCCATCAGAGGTGTAAGACGGCAAAATATCTTGCAGTTCTCACTCAGTGTTACCTGGCTAAGTGTCAGTTGGATCAAACACACACCTGCCAACATTGTTTTCGCACTTCAGTCTGGAACAGAGCTGAGCTCGGGCAGCGCATCAACAATAAACTCAAGGGCAGGAAATTAACCTTTTGCACGACGACACGCTGCAGTCACCCATTTATTTCAGAGCTTATCTTTATCTTTTGAGGTTTCACTGCTTTGATTGGCTTTTTATAAATAGAAAACAAACACCAGAAGAGGACAGGAGTTTTGACCCGACAGAAATGTAGTTGTTTTGTATTTTAATGAAAGTGGTACAATGTCCAGCACTCCAAAAGAAAATTCATCATTTTTATTGTCAATTTTTGAAGTTCCTTTTGAATTCATCTGCCTGATGTTGTTCAGAAAAGCCCGTAACAGAGGCCACAAAAGACTGGAACGGTTGTATAAAGAAGAGTCACCCGGTGAAGTATTTCACATCTAATTGAGTTCTGAGCAGTTCAGAAGAATGATGGGATATTAAATGGACATCCCTGTTAGCCCTTCAGTTCAGCACAGTCAATGCAACTTAGAGAATAAAATAAATAAATTCCCACCAACTTCCTATTTCACTTCCTACGTCACAACTACAAATGGCAGTTCACCATGTACTGCAGAGCTCCATAGGCAAACCTTTCAACAATGTAGGAATAGAATAAAAAAAAAGAGTCTTTGTACAGGGCGGACAAGGCCAAAACCCAGTATCGAATGGCCATCAGGCAGCATTGCGTAACTAACATAATTCAGAGTTGGATGCCATTTTAAGGGCCCTGAAACACTTACCAAAACCACTGTCACTGAAAGCACTTCATCATTCCTTTCAAAGATGCAAGTGAACACACTGTCAGTCACAAGGAAAAACTATACAAACAAGATCCAGAAATTTGGCAGTCTTCTCTGGGCGTCAGCTCATATTAGATGAATTGAGGAGAATTGAAAAACTGTCCCCTGAGCTGAGAAATTCTCACTTGCTCGGTTGATATATTTTGATATCTTATTTCCTTCTTACTGCCTGTTTCTCTAGCTTTGTCCCTGAAAGATAACCGAGGCATTGTGAATGGTTTAAATAATTTGTAAATAGTCTGTATGTATTTTCTTTGCATTTCACAGGTTATGCTGTACTTTTTGGTGTTTGCATTGCGTGTATGATTGACTGTTTAATAAGTGCAGTTAAAATTGTAGGAGCCCAGGCAGATTTTTCTTCTAGGTCACCATATGTCAGCATGTACCTTAGGGATGCGTGGTGTGTTGAAGAGTTTTTCCACGCGTTTGTGGCCTCCACAGAAATGTCATCAGCCCTCAGTTAAACTGAAGTATTCTATAGGGATGGGAAGCCAAGCCTGTTTACCGTATTTCAAGACACAGTAAATGATCTTCAAGGTTGGAAACTGCAGTGTGTTATTCAACTTGGAGAGCAGAGGAAGGTGCCGGTACAGCTTGTCATGGGGTCTACAGTTTACGAACCCGCTTCAGTACACTGAACTAACTAGACTTGTTTCACCACTTTCTCATAGTGGCTGCAGATAATTAACTTTAACAACGCATCAAATGACAATATGAAAACAGCGTGTGAAAGCGTCTTGTAGTTGTGAACTTTGAGGTAATTATCACATGAATATGGAGTTCTCTTTTGTTTTTTAGTGCCTAACAGTGAGTTTCAGATTTGCTCTTCAATCTTGCAGGTTTATTGTTTTGGTATGCGCGCAGATCCTGAAAGCTTTTGTTATCGGCACAAAATGCACTGTGCACATCCTGCTCAGCACCAAACAGCAGATACAGTTAATGACTTCTGTATCTGATTAACTGAGAGGACCATTTGATAACTCATGGCAACTATAATAAATAATAGCAGGAGAATTATCTGAGGAAAAAAAACAGCTGGCGGGGCCAGGCTGAAAAGGCAGGATTTTCTTCAATCATGACTTTTTGAGATGGATCGGCTAGTTTAATATTTTGTCTGACGTGCAGATGCTAAGGCAGCACAATGGGAACTGCAATAAACTACAGTACAAGCTCAGGCACACCAATCCATAGGTTCTGTAATTGTCCACAAGTTATTGCGCAGAGCTCCACAGTCTCCATGTGGGACTGTAAGATGCGCAAAATATCCATACTTCACTCTGATAGCCAAGAGTGTTGCCTCTCATTGAAAATTTGCAATTATATTTCCATCAATGCTAAATGGAGCCTGAGCAAATAAATCTGGCAATAATCACAGGGTCAAAGGATGCAGGACTCAACACTGATTAAACACAGATGTTAGTGGGTATTACATATTTTTTACCCAGTGTGAAAAAAGGTTCAATATTGGCTAGAAATTGTCAATGCAAATTATTTGTATAAGCTCCACTTTGACAGTAAGCGTCACTTTGAATCATATCACCTTGCATGGAAATAATTCCTTGTTTCCTTCCTGGCAATGGGAGGCATCTCTTTAAAAGTGGTCTGCTATGAGAGACTCATTACATAAGGCTATATGGGGCTTTAACGGTCCAACTTTAGAGGTATCCTTGTGTGATTTCCCTATTCACCTCTTTCTAATCATCAATTGATATGTTAAGTCAGTTTATCTGCCGGTGCTGACAGAAATGAATTGCTTAGAAATTGCCTCGGCCAGAGTCATTTTCTCACGATGATTGACTTGCTGCTAATAGTAGACACACCAGCTCTTACAGTGGTATTATTTGTGTTTTATTTAAAGTGGATTGGCCACATCCGGCTAATACCCGTGCTCCTTAACAGGGGCAGTATCACCGTGATCAGTTTTGGATTGATTATGTTGATTAAATCTCCCAAAGTCCATTTATAAGACACAATTTTTGTGAACTGCTCTGGGAACAGTGTTTCAGAGATGAGCTCTGAAAGAACATTACTTTCTGGGACCAAAAGTGACAAACCCAACTGATTTGGCCAACGCCTATTGCTTTATAATAATATGGGATTTAACCCTTGTGTGGTGTTCGGGTCTGTGGGACCCGTTTTCATTTTTTACTAAAAGAAAAATGATACAATTAATAAACTCACTGGCTTTGGCTCATTTTCTGTGAAGAACATATCTCAGAATTCATATTTAATGCCCACACACCGTACACCCCCCCTACACATTTCTATTACATACAAGATGTTCGGGTCCACTGGACCCGGGGCTAGAAGAAGTGTGGAAATTGATGTTCTGTGAACCGCACACAGACACGCACACGCACTCACAATGTTGCAACCGTGTGTGGGAACCCCAGGTGCACAAACACAAAAGAAACGGTTCCCATACATTGTTTGTCTGCTCTAATTTTCTCACACATTTCACCCTCTGTCTATCTGCTAAAATTGGGGGCGGGACCACACTGGCCCAGCTTTGCCAGAGTGGTTTCTTATAACCGATCAAGAGGGCCAAAAGGTTCTCTGCCCAGAGGGCCTTGGGAGTGGTTTTGGATGAGAGAGAGGGAAGTTAAGATGAGGTAAACATCTGTTCAGTATTTTAATATAAAAATGTTTTAATATAAAAGTGATTTTGAGGCATTAAAAGCCACAAAATGCAACGGGTCCGTCAGACCCACGAACACTGGCTGAGTAACAACAATATGAACACCACACAAGGGTTAAAAAAAACAAAACATCTATGTATTTTATCTTTCTCTATGACAGTCGCCCTAATCCTCTATGCCACCCAGTTTCTGGCTTCTTTGTGTAATTTTTGTCTGAGCTAAACTCACATTTACTTTATGGCAGTTTGAATTTTGAACGTATTGAATTTTGAATGTATTAACTAACATATTTACTACAACTATTAACTTCTAATGCAATGTTTGTAGTTCTTGTAATAATCATCTTTAACTGATGTACGTTTAAGAAAAACAAAAGTCATGTCCAAATTTTACAAACAAACTGACAAAATAGTGTAATTTCAGGAACCACGCAGAAAACTTTTAATAAATGTGCTTGACATACTGCATCTTATATTGACGTTTTTACTGATTAGAGACATAGTTTCAGACACACACAGGCAGTTGGTATTAAAGGACCTGCTCTGGGTCTGCAGGGACAGGGTGCCCAGGATGTCAACCTGCCATTTGGATACTGCCTTCCTGATTGGTTAAGATGTTTTACGGCGCCCAGAATCGAGGCAAAACAGATGTGCAGGCTTCCAATTAAAATCATCTTACATTTTCTAATTCAGTGTAAACAAGAGAAAGAAATTGGAATTCTTGCCTAACTGTAAAGCTTGACTGAATGTGTGCGAGCTGACATATATAAGCATTCCACAATGGCGGGGATGAGGTTTGATACCCTGCGCTGAAAGTGGTCCTTGAGTGGCTGCAGCCTTTGCTTTGCTTCCTCTTTTTGTGGCTCAGGAGAGAAATGCAGGCAGAGAAGAAGCTTTTCTGTTTGCCTTTTAGAACAAATTAATAAGAAAACATGCATTGTGAATAAAGGAATAGAGTGGGAGATTGGTTTTGGGGCATAGTGATGATACAAGTAGCAAACACCACTTTGTGCACTTTTTACACACACACAGTGCTGCCTGTTTTTTTAACAGCAGTCATAAATGTGTTTATTTTACCGCTGTTAGCAACAGTTTAAATTGCTCCCGTGTGTATATGCGTTAATTCATGTAACAGGTTGGACTGTTTGCGTGTGCGTGCACGGAGCTGAATGTGAAGCTGTGTGCATGTTTGTTCGTCTGTCCAACACCAGACCCATCCTAAATGTTGCCTTGGAAACAAGCTGACTGAAGTAAATGAGCATCCCGGCTCTGCTGGGGGATTGTGGGAAAGCAATATGCCAGTGTTCCACCCCATTAGTTTGACAGACAGACTGTTTGGCCTATGAGAGGTCAGCTGGCAAGGGCAGGCGTATTAGTATTCCAGAGCGGAGTCATCGGGATTGGTTTTATTCTAATGTCAATCCACCTGTGTGTGTGTTTGTGTTACAAATGGTGCTTGGTTGGGTGTTTGCATTATCTTAAGCTAGTCTTGGCAATGCGATACAACAGGCTAGTGTGTGTGCACCCTGCTGGGGGGGTTGCAGGCTCATTGCCAGGTAAGCATATCGCCAATTATCACCTCGCAGAACCCCTCCTTCCTAGAGTCAGTCGGTGGAGAGCTTGTGAGAAAGACATGATGACACCTAAAGTGGTCAGCCGCCTGCTACTTGGCTATTCACCAGTCTCAAGAAGCCAAAACACTAATAATAATTTATTCCTTCTTCCTGTATTTGTCCACGCATTGCATCCTTTTAATACATTCTCCTCGGAGACCCGTTGCTCAGCATTAATCTGTTCCCCTTTTGTTTTTAGCCTCACCCACTCTCTTCACCTACACCCCCCTCTCCCTGTTTTTTTTTTTTTTACCCTTGAACCCCTTCCAAACCCATTTCTCTTTGTCCAACTGTGCTCTCCAATCTTGTCTCTTTTTGCATGTGTATATCCATCTTACCATTTGCTTCTTGTGTTGTTTGTCAGCCTGCGTCCCTCCTTCCCCTGAAGGCCGCGCTTCAGTGGCAGAAAACATTGATGTGATATTTTCTATGGTAATGACGGCTAAATAATGAATGTTGTTCTTTTAATATGGAAATGAGTTTGACACTTCTTAAGATTTTTTCAGTGTGTAGTGATATAAATTAAATTCATGACTAATTCATTAATCTGTTGAGGTCTGCTGGTGGCATTAGTTGTTGTCAATTAGGGCTGATTGTTGAGTTGTTTAGGTGGCCAATTTGCATGTGGCAGAGCCGGTGGAGTATGAACAACCAGTATCCTTTGACACCATGCTGGTACTTGTGTTTCTCTCACTGCCTAAATGAAGGATACATTGGGGAAAGTCAATTAGTGCTAGGATAGAAATACGACCATTAAACAGGCAATCCGGTGATGCTGTCAAAAAGGTACAACTGTATAAACAAACAGAATATCACAATTAAGAAAGAAATTCTAAAATCAGTTTTGATTTACTGTACTGTAACGCTTGAATGTAAACAAATATAGTAAAGGGCAAAAATGTCTACTGCATTTATTCTAATTTCGGTGTTCAATTATAAAATACAGGACCTGCTATTTCTTTATAAAAGAGAACATCTGCTTTTGAGTCAACATTTCATTAGTGTTACATAATTTTCAATCCGTAAAGATGTCACTTCAACGTTAATGATGCATCTTTTGGTTTCCTGTTGAAATGCAATTAATCCAATTAAATCCTTTGCTTTTACATTAGCAAGAAATGGCAAAAAGATTATGCTTTTGTAACAGAGAGCTAAAGCGGAACGTTGAAATGTTGCTCTTTCTTTCTATTTAGCTGATAGATGAGCAAACTCAGCTTTTGCTGAATTTAAGCTGCGGCAGTGTTATCACATAAATCTAGCTCCTTGGAAGATGCATCCAACCAGAGAGCTCATCAGCACCTACTTCTAAACACTGATTGCCAGTATCAGTGATCATGATCAGATGGATGACTTTTAATCAGATTAACAGTCTAATCAGAATAAAAATGTCATGTAAGGGTATCAGTCAGATCTTACTGATTCAGTTTGGCTCAATTAAACTGAATTTCTTGCCTTATGGAGCGTGTCAGTTGAACTATTTTACTAATGGCCTCTCTCACTCTCCACCAGTCGACTGTCAGTGAAGCTGGCCAACATATCTTCTTTTATAATATTTTTTTGCACCATGCTGGGCAGACCTGGTTTTTACCTGCCAAGAGTGTTTCCCTCCAATTGATGTAAATGCTTACCTTCATCTGACCTCTTTACTGTGCACATAAATGCGTAATGGTAATTTGCTCCAAATGTAATATTGCCACAATTTTTCTTAGGAAGCTTCAGCCTTAGTTGCTTATTGCAAAATTAGCTAATGTTTGCATTTCCATTGAAGTTTTAAAAACCACTACAGTGAAATATCAAATGTGAGTCCGTGAAATTGCATAACAACTGAATTTTATAACAACTATGAATATCATCTAAATATTTATATTATCTCATATAAAATCAAAGTCAGTCTTAGTCTAATAAACAATCCAAATCATGTTGGTTGATCAGATCTTTATCTCAATTAAGTAAAGCAAAATATTATTCATTGTAATGAAGTAAAATGAGTAAACTTGAGGTTATTTGCAAACTTTCTTTTTGGGGTTCTGCTTAGTGTTATTTTTTGTGGTACTTTTATCTTAAGTAACAGAATATTAAATACAACATATTAGTGAGCGAGCATTTTCTACTTAACACTAAATAATAGAAGTATTGCTGATTAACTATAATTAAATATATAATAGATGGTTAATTCCAAAGGAAAAATATTGTGTTGCCATACTTATTTAATGATCTTTTTATTTAGATTTTTAAAAAACATCACTGGTCATTACAAGAAGTTTCTGTGTGGCCTTCTTTATTGTTCTGTGTTGTAGAGCTGAGGGTAGAGGGTGATTGGTATTGCCCATTTTGCTCATCAGCTTGTGCAACATTACAAAACAATCAGCTCCAGAAGCCAGCGTGTCAGCACAGAATCTACATGAACATGGAGGCCAAAGGTTCCAGTGGAAAATTGCTCTTTAACACCATGATTAATGTTATAAATTAACAGTGGATTGGCCAGGGTAATTCTGAGATGTGTGCTGAAATTACACAAGCAAATTCAGAGCAGATCGTATTTCTTCCTCTTTCTGCCAATTTGGTACTGCTGAATACTTCATGGAATTTTAATTTAGCCTGTGTGGCTTTTGCTGCAGGAGCATATGGACTTCGTATATGGCATTCTGTAATAGAAAATATTGATGCCCTCTGTCACAGGAAGACCTTGAGTTCTAATACTCAAGCATGTGTCGACTCTGAAAGAGCATTTCTGTTACAGTTTAACGTTAGACACATCTTTTTTTTCCCTTCCCTCTGCTCATGAAAGCTTCCTTGGTATTTTTTTTCAACACACTGACGTAACAGAACTGTTACAGTGTGTTCAGTGGTTCTAGTGCTTCTGCTGGAGTATTTCTCCAGCTCCCACCGAGTCGGAAGTTTTCATACTGCAAAAAATGCTAACGCTGTCAGTCTTCTGCGAGGGGGATAGTTTCTCTGTATGCGTTAGGTGGGAGTCACGGAGAGGCTGATTGGGTTGATAGGTCTTTATTAACTGTGCTGAAGCAGTTCAGACTGTGTCCAGAGAGAAGGAGCACCACTTATTCTTCCCCCACCCATCTCATCTCCATTTGACAGGAAGCAATTTAAGTTAAACAGAAGTACCTTAAAGCTTCCTTCAGCTAAATGCACAGAGGGTGATTCATGTGAAAGCAAATATGGTGAGTGTGTAGTCAAAACGACCTCATTTGCCGTTAAAAGGACAGGACGTGTTGGCTGCATTTTGGGAATGAGATTAAAAAATCATCAAGAACACTGCCGTAATGTCTCCATGTCTGCCCTTTGAGAGAATGACTTTGTGATCCTTACTGCAGAAAAGATGTGCCCACCATAATCCCGGAACCTTTATTCAAGATGATAGAACAGCCTCTCAATGTGAGATTTTTGTGTTTCTTTGTGGATGTTTTGTACCTTTCCTTAATTGTGCCTTAAATTGAGGTTCAAGAAATGTTAATAGCCAATTCTCAGCAGGTTTATGGGTGGAAGAGGGATGTCATCTTCTGGGTTTAACAAGAATCTGAAGAGCTGATCAAGTCATTATGAGGTATTAAACTAGAATAGAAAAGAACAAATTATAGAAAATAACACTACTTGTGTATGTTCCTCATCACAGTATCAATATAACATGAGAGATTGGACTAGAAACCAAAAAAGACTTTCACCTGCAAATAGGAAGAGAATCTATCTTATCTAACAAAAGCTACTTTTGTTGTGTGTAAAACCAACACAATGAGGCCAACACAAACTACTAATATGTCCACAATTTGACTTTTTTTCCCCCCACAATGTTTTGGAGCCCAAAGAGATCGATTTTGTCGTGTTTATGAGCCCATTCATCTCCCAAAGTGTTGCATTGTGGACCTGTGCCTTTTGGAATCCAGCGTGTTCCCCGTGTTAGCCAGCGCTGGCGCTAAAAAGGGCCACGTAAAGGGATGAACTCATCAAGCTGCTCAAACAACGCATTAACTGGGATAAGGCAACATACAGAACCTTTTAATGTGACATCCTTCAAGCTCACATGGCTTTACAGATGTTAGTAAACCCAAATATAACATGACTTACTCCCCCCAAACATTGTCCTCGCATGCTTTAATGTCAGAGATCTATGAGGTGCAACCCAAACTATGCATAAGTTCTTGTGGAAAGCTTCATTAGCTTTGCATTTCTGCACCAAAGTGAAGTGCAAACAACAGCAGTACTCTGTGTGCCTCAGACTGAGAGCAGAGTAGTAGTTAAAAAAAGCATTTTTCTCTCTCAGGGCTTTACAGACCACTGATACACGCAGAAGAAAAATCCAGTTTGGCCTAATGTGGATTTACACATTGTGATATGTGTGCACATGAACATTTATGCATGCATCCAACTTTAAGCATGAAACCAAAGTCTTCTCAACATCCATTTACTTTTCTGTTGACACTTTGCTTCTTTTTTCCTCTCCAGACTATTTTATTTACAGCTGCCATCCCATATTCCCTTCCCCTTTCACCCTCCCCTTTCTTTCCATCTCTCCCTCTTATCACACCTGTTCTCTATTTCAGAGTTGGGCTGCTTCAAAGTTAGTGTATGCTGTATGTGTGTGTTAGTGTCACCCCCAGTCTCACGGCAATTACACAGAAGTACAAAGAAAAACAGAGGTGTCCACAGTCACACGTACGCGTTTGCAATGATGCTATTTCATACGCACGCTCATGCTCACACATCGGAGCTTGTTTTGGTGGACCCTGAGGAGGTAGCCAGTGCTCAGAGCTTGTCTGTCACACCCTCACACTTGTGCTTTGCTCGCAGTGCATCCCAGTTCAACCTGACACAGCGTGACACGGCACACTACAGCTTGGCACCGCATGCGATATGCCAACTTAACACAATGGCAGTCGAATAACATCAGAGCTCGACTTGGAGCTGCTCACACTCCACTGTAACATCTGGTCTGGATGCACACAGAACGAGAGGAGAACTGCAGGCCAACATGCTGAGCCGTGACATATGGATGGGTGTTTTTGTACTATTTTCACCAAGTGCTGACAAGTCTCTGAGTGCTGTGACAAGCCCCCTCCTGACAGATGTGTTTTATTCTGGGCTAATTATGAACTGTGTACGCCAGACTCCAACGTTAACTCTCAATATTCTTTCAACACCAAAGGAGAGCCTGAATCTCCCCAGAAAACAGATGCTGCGTGAAGGTTAAGTCACTATAATTTTATTTAAGATGCTCTGATGCAATAATGCTGTAATATTAACAGCCTTTCAAGCCTGTCCTCTAAAATCTGTTTTCATGACTAATTTGTTTGCTTTTACACATTGAGGGGTAACGTAATCATTAACAGTGATGGAAAGTATTTAGATCCTTCACCTAATTACTACCATTTCCCCAATGTAGAAATACTCAATCATTAAAAAAGGTTCTTTAGGAAAAAAATGCCCATAGTACATCAGTATTTGCTGCAAAAAACTGTTTTCCAATAAAAATATTGATTTGGCATAATGAGTAATGTTTTAGTGTTGAAAATATTCAAGTTCAGACTGTTTTGATCTTTATGAAACTTCTCTAATTTTAATCACTCTTCAGTATTACCCGATGTGTGATTAAAACAATTAGATTTAGAAATTCATGAATAATGACGTACATGTTACTAATAATGAAGAGTTGAAAAATAAAACACACTTACTCAATTTGATGTTAAAGAATAGACCTTGAACATCCAAAATATTTTATGAATGCATTCAAATATATTAAGTAGTATAACAGCTATGAAATACATTTTTGCTGCATTGTGACAACAGTCACAGTCTTTAGATGCGGTGGGGATCAAAGACAGACACACGTTTCAAAGTACCATGAAGATTTCTGAAAATTCAATTAATAACGACTAATTGACCAAAAAGTCAAGTCAGATGAGTCTGTAATAACACATTAAATCAAGTAATTGACCAAGACGGTAGGCCTCTAATCCATTAAAAGGGTCGACATATGGCGATACAGATGCTTTGACATACAAAGCAACCTGCGGATAACAGGGGGTTCAGCCACTCAAACAAAAGATGACATTCCCCACATCTGTTAACCACTAAGGTCTGACTCACTAAACAATTCATCTCCTGTAAGCATTCATTTATTCACCAAATGTGAGGTGAGACTCTGCTATCATTACTTTTTGTTATTACTACTTTCAGTCTACGAGTCTGGAGGAAATGACAGGCGCTGGCTTAGTACCACAGTTTGCTGACCATTGGGAATGCTATGCAGCATGATAAATGCTTGTTGCTTCAGCTGTTTTCTCACTATTTGTCTCTCTTTGGGCACGATTTTCAGCAAGATTGCATCCATAGACTGACACAATTCTTTTAAGGCCTCATATTTCTTGCTGGAATCACTGGTCCTTATGTCTCCCATGGTGTTTTTTGTGAGAAATTGAAAATGTACTCTCTCAAAACAACTATGAGTTTTATAGGTTTTATTTTGATATCTTGTCCAGTTTCCCCAGTTAACCATGGTTGGCAAATTCAGTGACACCTTAACCTGTGCTTTACATGGGCAGTTTGACTGACAAAAAACAGACTCAACGGTTGCGCCACAGAAAACTGTGTGTTCTTCAGTCTTGAGTTTAAAAATAAAACAAATAGAATGGTTCACCATTACTTAATTATTATTCGCACAAGGCATGTAAATCCTCTCTGATGTTAACAACTCATGGATATTACAAAGATTAACTCATAGAAAGTTCTGGTTCCCTATGTGGTCTTGCATTAAAGCTATTTCAAAGTATAGAGAGAAGCAAAAGGCCGTAATGATGTCAGAAGATAGCATTAAATGGACATGAATATTTAATATACACGTACCGCAGAATGGTTCAATGCAAGGTAAATGCTTCAAGTTCCTCCTCAGCTTTCCATTAAACAAATCCTGTAAACCCTTCCCTCCACCTAACAAAGTGCCTTAGTGCCAACCCCAAAAAAACGCATATTTTAAGAACTTATGCACTCAACATGGGAAAAATTATTTGGTGAAAGCCACTTAGATATGTGACTTATTTGCATTGTGGCAGTTGAGTTTTGAAAATCCTAGTGCAACATTTCCAGTCATTTTCATTCTGTTTCCTGCCAACTCTCCTACGCTAACCTTCAAAGGACATGAAGCACCTCAAAATTCAAAAAATGTTCATCATTATGTTGAATTAAAAAAAAAAGGCCAAAGTCACCAGAAACAACCATAATGTTTTGAACATCACATCTATTCATAGAAGAGCTGGCTAGACCGTTAACAATTATGCTTCTTTAGGATATCTTGTCTTTTCTTTAAATGTAATTAAATCTCTTTCGTTCTATTTCTGAATTGAGTTTATATTTGTTGATGATTTAGTGAATGTGGATTCGATTGATAAAAGTAATGCTTGCGCAGCACTTTTGCCAGCTGAGGTGGTTTTAATGTGTGACAGAAAGAGACTTTGACTTGCCGTAATGCTATTAAAGGCTTTAAGTGAAATGTAAAAGAGCCTTTAAGATTATTTTTTTGTTCATATATAATTTAGATTATCTCAAAAGCTGTTCTCTGCGGTTCATAATTCAGCAGATGATGGTAATAAAGTTTGTGAGATCATGACTGCCTGAGTAATTGAGATCTGTCTGGCTGCAGGGGGCTCAAATTCATGCTGAAACTGTAATTGGTGCTGCTATGAAATTGGTTTTGCTGAATCGTTGCCCTCCTGGAAATGAACACAGTCACAGTCTTTAGATGTGACAGGGGTCAAAGACGGATACACACTTCTATAGTTGATGTAGATTTATGAAAGTGTAATTAATAACGTCTAATTGACCAAAAAATCAAATCAGATGAGTATGTAATAACACATTAAATCAATTAATTAACCAAGAGAGTAGGCTTATAATCCATTAAATGGACTGACATATAAAGATACAGAGGCTTGGACTTACAAAGTAAACTGCGGATGAAAGGAGACTCAGCCACTCAAACAAAAGATGACATTATCCCGCTCCCTTTATCACTGAGATCTGACTCCGCTGAACGTGTCTGCTGTACTTCTGTAACAATTCAACCCCTGCAAGCAGGCAGATTTTCAGGGGATTCACAGAAGTGGGACAACTCTGAATCCCCTCTTGTGTCCTTTCCAGTGGACGGAGCCATCCACCGTGCTGCAGGCCCCATGTTAAAAAAGGAGTGTGCTTCCCTCCACGGCTGTGAGACAGGAGAGGCCAAGATCACGTGCGGCTACGGCCTCCCGGCAAAGTGTGAGTATAAAGTGTGACAGTGTTTTATCTAACTTACAACAACTCCTGTGAGGCTGCTTGGTGCGGTTATGCTGGACCGCTTCCAGGTGTGAATGTGTGGGAAAGGCTGACAATGATGAAGAGTGCTGCTGAAAAAGAGCAATCTGCACTGCTGATTTTCCGGAGAAAAATAAAGGTTTAACTGATTTATCTATAAAAAGTTTTTAAAAAGCACAATAAAGACTTCTCTGCTGTCAAAATTAAGAGAATGAATGTCTTCTTCATTGTTTTCCTTGGAGGGGCAGCAGATCTAGTGTCTTTTTCAGCACCAGCAGGTACTCGTCTTTTCACAATGAGGATGCCTCCATTTATAGCAACGTAAATGGCATTCAATAATTACACAACACTCAACAGCAGTAAGTTAAAGGGATGAAACTCAAGAGTAAACGTGATAATAGATGCTTTCCAAGGTGATTTTGTTTTTTAAAAAAATAGAGAGAAAATAGAGAAATTCTTAGTCTAAATGCTGTAATTAGAACAAAATGGAATGTGTGTGTATGTATAGTCACACTGAACTGATTCTGAAAATTATACATTTTGAAGCCTGTCAAATTTTGGTATGCACTCAAGTCCAGAAGACTCAATCATCCTTTTCTTTATCTCTAGGAAGACAGACATATTTACTTTGCTATGGTTTTAGAGCATGGTTGGACGTCTGTTCTCCCTGCTGTGCTCAGTCTGTGTGCAGATGCGGATTTGGAGGCAACCATTGACAAAAAACGCTGATGTGTTACCCGTTTTCAGCAACTTTTTTGTTAAAAATATTGAATAGTGTGTATTTGTCCGGATTTGCACGCACCTGGACCATCTCAGTTGCCTGCTTCTTCATCCACTCACCTTCCACGACTGCACCTGATTTTGAACCACTTTTTTAAATTGCATAACAATCCCTCATACCAAAGATGACAAAAAACAAGACAAATAACTATATGGCTCAGTATATGACTCTGAATACCTGATTTATTTGAATGGATTGGATTTATCAAAATCGACTTCCACTGATTTTCAGCACAGATATCAAAGGCCTTTCATAGCTTTCAGCGACTATCATGGAGTATGTAAAGAAACTTGAATAAATCCATTTATGGCTCCAGAGAGAACTGCAAAAAATAAGATAAGAATAATCTTAAGTAATGCCATCTCTTCATTCAGTATTGGATTAGACACAAAAAAAGATGAATCTCTGGGTGTGGGGATCTAAAGAATGATGGTGCTAAAAGGTTTTGCAATAACCAAGTTAGCAGGCAAGTTATGTATAATATTATGGCCACCCAGGTGTGTGTGTGTGGAAAAGACAGATTAAAGCAACACTGAGAATGTGTGCTATCAGCTTTTGGTTCCACAGAGAGTTTAAGTTCACAGTGGCAGAGAGCAGAAAAAAGGGAAGAGAAGCGCTGATAAAGGCAAGCTCAAGGCAGAATGGAGAGCATGAGCAGAAACGATAGATAAGGGGGGACTATGAGAGTGGAAAAATTAAAGGAAGCAGTGTGGGTTAGAGGAGAGATGTGAGGGAAGCTGAATACAGGAGGGAGTTAGAAGGAGATTCACACATTTTCCGATCTCCTTTTTTTGGCTAATTCCTCTAACTTGGAGTGTTCAGCTGCAGCTTGTGATTGTGCGCGAATGAAGCTGCTTTTAACCTGATGTTGTTTTGTGGCCTCATTTATGTGTAATCATGGGAATGTATTTTCGTCTGGTGTGCTTACAGTCCGGTGCGCTGCGTGTGCCTGCTGCGTGTGCGCTGTGGAGTGCAGCGTATCGGTGCAGTCAGTGAGAGCAGCCTGTCAGGTCCTATCACTCTTTTACCTGTAACTCTGTCAGCATGAGATCTGGGTGAATGACAGCTTTCTGACTCACCGACTAACTGCATGTGGGTGTGCGTGCATGAGGCTCCCTGTGATGCGCTCATGTGTGCACGGCCATTACACAGCGTGGGGCATGGAGACTCGTTCTCTTGTCCCACTCGAGATATGAAGTCCAACGAATAATTCAAGATCCGTCTGCTTCAGTGCTTAAACACTCACAACAGGGTTTAATTACCTCTCAGCTGGAGAGAGTGAGAGGGAAGACAGCAACAAGAGATGGAGGGCAAGAATGGGATAACAAAGCGGGCAGAGGACTACGTCAACCCTAACAGTTCTGTGGGGCAAAATTAAATGAGACTTTACAGTGGAGAGAGGCAGAAAGGTGGGGAGGCGGGTCCAGTTTCAAAGCCAGCTCTTTGATCTTGATTTGTACGGGCTTGCCACCAGATGTGGGATTTCAGGACCATCTGACTCACAGGTTTGCCAAATGGTCCAGAGGACCTGCTGTCAGCCCGCCTTGTAGCCTGTCCATTGGTGATCCATCAGCCACTTAGCCGGCAGCATCACAGTGTTGTAACCTAGCAACACCCAGAGCGCATGGCACACTACGGCTGCTGTTTAGCAAGAGGCACATGCAATGTTGGATTGCTGACAAACGACAGCTGGGAATTTTCAGGCATGTTCTGCCTGAATCCACATATTTACCAGAATAAAAAAAGACAGCTGGAAAAGAAACTGCCAATTTTTGTCTGTTTCAGGGACTGTGCATGCAGGGAGTATGTTGTTCGCATGTGAGCCTGGCAGATGCTGAGAGATACACATGGGCAGGTGTGCCATAATGCGTGTTTTGCAGTTGCTAGATGAGGGAGCATTGGCCAGTGCGTTGCCCGGACAACAAGGTGCACTGGAGCTCACCTGTGTACCGATGAGCACAGTTGCAACCCTGCTAAGCTGTTCCCCAGCCAGCCCAGTTCCCCCGCCAGAGACACTGAGATGAAGGATGCACCAGACCGTATCGAAAAAAGCAAGTGAAAGGAGGCAACTGACAACTTGAATACAGAAGCAAGATCACTATTCACATCCAGTTAAAACACCTGCCAGCTGAAGTGTTACCAATGCAGAGACTTACAGACACCTTTGACCTCTTAAGCCCTTTGCTTCAAACAGATAAATGAAACATATGTGCGGTTTTAGATGGAGACACTGAGGCACAATTACTCTCCTTGCCTCCAACACCAAGCTAATGCAACATTTGCAAGCTCTGCACATGTCCTGATAACTTGGGTCAGACAGGAAAACAAAATGTAATCTCAACTCTCCCATGCAGCTTTGATTGTTGACAGTTTTAGCAGTTGTTTATAAATGCTTCCAACACGCTTTATCCTCAGCCACCTTGTGAATTTGAAACCCATTTTCTGTCTTAACGCTGCAAAGACTCTAGATGGATAATAAACAGTATTTATGGTAGAAATGTGCAAAGTACTCCACTGTTCTCATCAGCCAGTCTGCATGTCTTTCTGCTGTTTGGCACTAAGCAGCTGGAGTGCTGTGGGTTGCTGCATAAAAAGAAAACTGCCTCCTAAAGCTGAAAAGTGATTTAAGTGTCAAAAACCAAAATGATAATGCCCCAGTCCAACTCAGTGAGCTGAAAGACATTAAAAGGTCTGCAATGAGAATAGCTCCAGTCTAAAATCTCCTTCGCCGAAGCAGCGCCTTTCACACGAGGGTAGTCATGTGTTCAATTGTTGATATAGAAATGGTAATGCCAGCCGCTTTAAAGACCTCCCGGTATTCTCGATTTTTCAACATCATTATGCCATTTCAGATGGAAACTATAAGAATATGATTTTTCCTCATCTGTAGGGGAAAAAAAACAAATTTTTGTATGTGTCATTCAGGGCTTAAGCCAGTTGAGACTCCGAACCATATAAGCATGGCCGGTGAACACAAAGTAAAGCCCTCTACAACTCAGAATGAGCAACGGCTGTCCAGCATTCTTATTGCTAGCCAAAGTGACTTGTGAGCTCTGCAATGTCTAAGCTCCCAGCAAAGCACAAATCCTCTTGTTGCTACAGGATGAAAGTGCTGATGTTCTCCTGGTATCTACAGTAAGAAACCCAAAACTGAGGGGATTACTTTCTTTTATGCTGAAGTGTTCCCATACTGAGGGACTTTATGTCTCCCATTGTGTCTGCATAGGCCAGAAGATTATTGCTGAGGGACAGTCAGAAACGATAGAAACTTTAAGATCCATTTGAAATTAATAAACATAGAGTCAGTGTGGGTTGATGCGTTTTCATGTGGCTTTTTGTGCTTCATTGCATCTTATACTCAGGAGGCTCCAGTCAGCCCCAAACATCTGTTTGCCTCTCTCTTCCTTTGTATCTACATGAAATTTGGGTTTTGATGAAGCTAAATTCCCAATAAGACACTTTCATTTATGTACTTTTCTCTCTTCTATTAGACAACATAACTATATAATGGTGACAAAAATGTGGCCCATTAAGACTGCACTGTTGACCAGCCTTCACTTGAGAGCTCCTCATTACTTTCTGTTCGGTACTGCTTCAGTCATAATGTTATAACTACCATCTAACTCTGACAAAACCACCATCTATGTCCTTAAAAACAACAGCTGTGTGGTGGTTAGGGTTTTGTTGGCATGTCAAATAATCAGTTGGGAAGCTAGAGGCCTCACCTCCCGTTCAGGCCCTTCTTAACTTCCCTGACAACAAGTGAAAAGGCTGCAGTGCATTTGTGAGCTGCTCCTCAGGAGGATTTTTTCATGGTTGGATTTTCTCCCATTGATGAAAGCTCTGGACAGAGCAGTAGCAATAGATAGTAGCTGATTCCCAGCTGCCTTGTGTTTCTTCCTTCAAAAATGGGATAAATGAATCACTGGTAGTCCATTACCCAGGGTTCCATTGTCGTGGGCAGTGTTTTAACATTAATTACACGGTTTATTTTTGTTTTCAACTGCTAATTGGTGGTAATACTCTTACATTATTGGAAAAGTGAGTGTGCCTACATAGGTTGTTCAGAACTCCTGTGTCCCGATGCCAAAGACGGTGGATAGTACTTTGTCTGAAGCAAAGCGTTTACAAAAAGCTAAAAAAGAATATGGTATGAATAAGATCTGCTCACTCAGATTTTAAACTACAAACACGAGGACATTTCTTTTGGACAGGTTATTAAAATCAGGTGTATTAACTAAGGGATCTGTTGGTAATTTATTTAGTGAAAATCAACTTCTTGATCATGTGAGTTTGGTTTAATTTCTAAAAAGGGGCTTTCACAAGTCTCGGATTAAAGAATACTGAAAATGAATCACTTATGCAGATAAAGATTAAACATTTATTGATCATTTATTGGATGCTGGTCGGCAAACCTCATTAAATAAAGATTTTCAGTACTGTTGTTTTATGATTTGCCAAATTCTGCCGTGTATTTATGCCTCGATTAAGGGAGAATTGGCAGAGTGAAATATAGTGGTGGAGTAATTGTGACTCACACAGTTAGAGGTGGGAAAAAGACGGAAAGAAAAGAAAATGGAGCTGGGGAGGCCAAGAGAAAAAGTACTGCTGGTAATGAAGAGGCACAAGACCAGAGAGATATGAAAAAAAATAAAAAGCTGGTTACAGTCCCCCTCTTCACTCACAGCCTTTCGTCTCCCAGTTTCTGTTAACTCAGTCGCAAATTACAGCTTATTAAGACCCGTACTACAGCCTTTCTTCCCCTCCTTGAAGACCTCCATCTCTTTTCTTTGCACCGGCCTCTTTACATTATGTATCTCCATCTTTGAAACCACAGTGGCTCTTCTTGCCAAGTTCAACAACTTAAAGCAAACAGCTTTTGTTCTTCTCATCTTCTCCCTCACCTTTTATATATTTTCGCTCCTTTTATCCCCCCCCCCCCTTCCTCACTCCTAAATTTGGTTCCTCTATCTCCTCTATATCTCACTCCAGTTGTCTTACCGCCTCTCTTTTTTTCTCCCCCTCTCACCTCCTCCTCCCCTCCTCCACTGTTCATCATCAGCTGTGAGGTTTCTTTAGCAGTGCCAAGAGACTTGACAAGGCTCTGGGCTAAAGACTGTAGCTCTCAGACTCTGATACTTTGCTCGTAGAGGGTTTTTTTTTCTTTCCCTGTGTGTGCTTCTTTTTCTTCACAAGGTTGTCGACATCTTTGCATCTTCCTGCCTCGATGTCAGCAGTGCGATCCTTATAGGTGTTAAAAAGCTTCATCAAAACTGCTGCTTCTGATGAGGAGGAGTGCGATGATGATGATCGCAGCAGTACTGGTGTTAATTCATTCAGTTAATTCGTTTGCCTTGAAGAAGAAAACGGGATGGAAAAAAAAGCTTTAGTGTTGCACACATCAGGGAAATGGAGTTGAGGAGTGGGAGTGAGAACGAGTAAAGAATTTTCTTTGCGGCTGCTCTGTGATGGAGAAAATCATGTCCGCCTTTTTAACCATCTGCATCTGTCTCCTCCCTCTTCCGTACACTGTTGTCCTCCTATTTAGAAGAACGGCCCCTCAGCTTTTTTGTAGAGAGGTGCAAAGAGATAGAGAGAGCCATAGGGGGCTCTACAAGACCTGAGCCTTCCTTTTGTGCCAAAAGACTGGTTTTTGGATTTAAGAGCTGTGTCTGCTTGGCTGAGCACAAACTGAGGCTGAGTTCACAAAGGACCAGCTAGCCTTTTTGCTGCCTCCTGCTCTAAAGTCAGATAAAGAAAAGACAGGGACAGATGGAGGTATGAGAGGAGACTGAGAAAGGGGAGGAGAGAGGAGGAGGAGGAGGGAAGAGGGGATGGCTGTTGAGTATGAAAAGCAGGAGCAGTGACTCGTGGCCTCCCAGGTAAGAATGGTGATGAGTGTTGGACGGAGAAGGGGGAGGGGAGGGGAGGGGAGAGTCGGAAAGCGCCAAAATTAAGGCAAGTGACAATAAGCGGGGAAAAAAAGCCTGAATGGCAGTCATAAAGAAAAGCGGGTGTCACCGGATGGCACTCTGTCAAGTTGTCTTAAGGCTTATGCCAGTTGAACGCCCACTGATGTGAAAGAGGAGGCACGCATACTGAAGTGAACACACACAGCCACTCACAGCCACACACTGTCCCTGTGCAGGCGGAATTTGCAAAACGCATGCAAAATTTAGCAAGCGTTTTTATTCCTTAGTTACTTACTTCCTCTTTGTCCATCTGTGCCTTTTACGTAATGTGTTCAGCTTGTTTCTAATTGTTTGATGAAAAGAATCATACAGTATGACAGGACCATAATGAGAAAGGATGAGCAGAAGAAGACGACTCGGTTCTGTCTGTTAGAAACATGCTTTTGTAATATAATTGGGTCAAGCTGATTTGTGCTTTCACACATTGATGAAAGAAGCTTCTTTTCCTTCGTGTTCTAATTGATCTGATAAGCACTCTGCAAGTCTCGGTCAAAAAACGAGATAGAATCACAAAAGACTTTAGAACTTTTCGAATGAGAGAACAAATAAAGGAAATGACTGTTGATACTGCTGGATGCCATATGAAGTAAGCGCTTTGCTGAAGTATTTTTCATAAGAAAGCATGTTCACCCTGCTGCATTTATCTGAACCCTTGCGTTTAGTGCTTATTTACAGATTAATATTTTTCCCACTACTTCTTTATTGGCATGTGTGAGCCCGAAACTCAGCCTCTTTGATTTCCTGTCTGAATGCGTGACGGCAACAGTAGTAGGTACTGAGTATGGAAATATGATTTATTAAAATTTAGAATGAAGTTGTATTCAAGTGCATTTAAAAATACACATTTTTATACTTTGTAACATTTTTAAGATAAGAGCGTTTCTTTCTGAAATTGTGTTGGAAAACAAAGACAGTGGTGGCCACTGAAGCATAGTATAGTATAAACACACCAAATATATTACTCAATGAAAAGAAAGCTAATGCCACAGTCTCACAGCTTGTAGGGTGTTTGGAGAAGTGTGAAAGCTGTCATCCAAACCTTCGTGTTTCCTTCTTGACAACCTAAATATGAGGGTCTCTGATGCATTTCAAGCAGACCATGCAGGTTATCTTAAAATCTGCTCGCCACATACTGACAAGTCTCTCGTGACAAGTTAGTCATTCATATCAATCTCTTCTTACATGTCTTATCAGCATAAGTTACATGCCACATCCATTAAGTTTTTGGTATGCTTTTTCACTTTATGAAAATTAGAGTTCAAGACTCAAAGCCACAACTCTCTGAAGGGAGGCTACTTTTTTTAAATCACATATCTGACACATTAGTCTCAGAATATGTGCAAGTTGTTATTTTAACAATTTAGAAAAAGTCAACTGTTACGTTGTTTGTTTTTAGTCTTGAAGATAAAAAGATGCGCTGGTTTATGAAAACCAGATCTAATGTAATAGGTAAGTGTGAACTGATTGGCCACGAAGGCCCACTTGAAGCATAGGTGCCCATTTTTTCAGAAAAAACTCTTTTGTCTGAAGATGTGTCCTATAAACGTTGATGTTTTCACCTCAGAATAAAACCTTTTCTATGAGTTTGTGGTGTGTGAACATGCAGACTGTTGGGGCTGAGCTGTGTTAATCTACAGCCTAATTTCGGTGAAAATGCTTTCTATATATTACTGCAGCAGATTCTTTATATTCTTACAATGTTTAGGTTTCTTCATTTTGTCTCAGGCATTTGATTGGTGCACTTTTAAACAGGAGAAAGTGGAATGAATATATACTTTCAGTGGTTAGTGAAGCTTAATAACGGCTCTCTGCAGTGACATGTGGAGGCTGTGTGTGTTATCAGCATATTGAATACATAACACACACATTTACTGTCAGCCATGCGCCTCTAGAAGACACATCCATTTAACACGGCTCCTCACATGCTCACTCAGACTCTGTTGCACACTCCCTGCATCAAGCATAAATCCCTCAAACATCCTAACATGTTCTGCTAGCTTTCCACCCTCCTTTGCATTTCTCCCACTCTGTCTGTGTTTCAGGGTAATGTGAGCCAGCGGCCGTAATACTGGGGGATGGATGTTGATGTATGGTGGAACTAAAGCAACCCTGCCGATCGATAATGTAAACAGGAGCGAAGAGAGGTGGTAAATAAGGCTGAGTCCTGACAGAACTGTCTACCTCAGGTGACGGAGGGAGAGTGAAACAGGGAGGGAGACGAGGAACGGAGGAGAGAGAGAGTGAGGACAATATCTAATAGAGGGAGGAAGGAAGAAACAAAGATGTCGTGGTAAAGATGATTATAGAGGCCTGAGAGGGATTAGGATGGGAGGGAACGGAGGGATGCAGGGTGGATTAAACAGTGGCGGTGATAGAGGTGTGGGAGAGAAAGTGATGGGGCCAAAGGAGAGGTAGGATGACTGGATGAGGTAATGTGGAAAGCAGTAGGGAGGAGGATGATGAAGGAGCACAAAGGAGGGATGGAAGAAAAAAGAGGGAGAGGATGAATAAGGCAAATGATTGTTTGCAATGAGGAAAAATCGCCATGGCAATCGCAAATCCAATCTCAGCTGGAATGTTTTCTGGTCGGAAACATGTGGGTGTGCGCATGTGTGTGTGAATCTGAGAACAGTTTTGCGGTGACATTTAGCAGATGACATGTAGATGAATGACCACCAAGTGACCCACTGTTGAACTGAACCAACACACACACACCCGGTTGTGTACCTGTCCCAATTCTGCTGACCAGCTGAACATTTGTGTTACAGCACACACTTATTCTGGGCCTCTCAATGATCAGAGTAATGCAGGGTGAGAGTGAGGGGTAAACACACTTGATAACACAAACAAAGGAGCAGCTGATGGACAAACATGCATGGAGAAGAAATGTGTGCCAAAGCATTCTTGTTGTTTGACCACATCTCTGCTCGCGGCTGCAGATTTGATCACAGTAATTAAACACGCGCGTTGGTCTTTGAGCGGCTGCGTGTTTGAACGGATGTTCAAGTCGGTTTCTGCTGGTATTTCAAATGTCATCCGCCGCATTCTTGCACACTGTAAATTTCTCACCAAGTTATGAATCACAACAGCGATTCATCATCCAGCCAGCTCGTCGAAGCTGTTGAATTAGCAGTTTGAAATCAGGATGTGCTTTTTTTTCCACAGTAGAAACGCTCTTTCAACAGTCAAATGCAGCAGGAAGCTTCATGCAATTAACAAAAAAATCTAGTCAAAGTGCAGCAAAATCAAATAATCATCAGATGATTTGAAAAGGTTTGTTGTTAATACTTCATGAATGAGAAAAGCTGAATAAGGAATTCAAAACGTCATTTCATCCGGCAGATTTTCGCAGTGGCTCATAGACCTGAATGCAGACGCTGCATCTCCTTCAGTTTTCAGATCAACAGAGGAGGCCTACGATCAATAAGTAATCTTAAAATCATTTGTAAAACGTTCTGGGAGCCAGTGAAAAGAGGCCAAATTAAGGAGGGTGCAGCTCTTGGGCCGTTCTTTTCCTATCATGAGGTGTGAATTCGGATAAGCTTTATACCACTGAAATGAAATGCAAAGTAATTCCTGCAGTCATAAACATTAGATGGAGCGGAGGGATTATTAGTTGATATTTTAGCTGAATTATATCAAGATCATAGTATCTTATAATCATTGTTCTCCTGCCTGAACTGGTAATTCAGATAATATGTATTTACCATAACTCTTAAAGGAAAAATTGAATAATAAGCTTTAAGAAAATTGACTATTTGTCTGCAATTTTCTTTATTTTGTTTTGATAAGCTATTTAGCAACATCGCCTTTAAATAAGTCTTAGTGTTATGGTAATTAATTTGGTAATCCTCAGGTTGAACAGCTGTGGATTTACAACATTATACAATGTCTTACCGTGTGTTTTTGAGCCTTTATAAGATGTGCTGTGGCGATTTCCCATCACATTGAGGTGCTATCAAGACGGTGTATTTACTTGAGAGAAATATTCATATTCAATGTGAGGTAATGAAAGCATATATTATATATTAATGCTGGCGGGCCATTGTTGTAGCTGAGGTCAGGACCTGCCAACGAGTGGATCAACAAGATGAAAGAGCTGGTTCTTGCTGTTTGTATTTGGGTCGGGATTGACAGCATGTGTCTGCCAGCTAATTGTTCGTTATCAGGTGTTCACGGATGAAACTGGAATCAGAGTCTTGTCAGGATTAACAAGAGCATGAATAGAAGCGTGGACCCTGAGCTGACATTTGGACTGTGGGTCTGGAGGAGAGACTGATGGGAGTCATCGGGGTCATCAGGAAAGAACTATAGAATATAGATTAAAGGTGTGTGCCTGAATTAGCTCCACAGCACCTCTCGAGGAATCGTTCCTTCTTAGAGGGTGTAGTAAGGATTTGACACTCACATTTCGCTCTGTTCATATTAACACACACGACGGGCCTCTCATTAAAAGGGACAAAAACAAAACGAGGTGAGGGAAGACTTTTTACGCCACTGAGCGACTGATTGTGCTTCTAGTGTCAACATTTTATGCTGTCAGTGTTCAGGATAACAACCTCTGAGGTCATGCAGTAGGAAGGATAGCCTGTACAGCAGAAAATGCTGATGTCTAATTTCTATATCAATATATAAAGAGGCTTTGGTCGGAACACTGCCATTCTTTCAGCGTGGCTTCATACATATAGACTAATTGATTTCTTAGGGACCTCACTGTGCTTTATCAATGAGAGGTTTTAGAAAGGACTGTCACATCGTACAGATCTGTTTCTTAAATCTTTGATATCACACCACACTGTTGAGCAGACTTTCATCTTTATCCTTCTGCTGTTCGGGGGAACACAGAGGCAACAGCGTGCTGGTTTTTCATAAGTTTCCTCAGCAATAATTCTCCTTGCTAAATGATCACAGAAGGAGCACCGTCTGCACCATATAATAAACAAAAGTGCATAAAAGAGATGAGCAGGTGACGGTGGTCCACATTATAATATCGTTACTAGCTGCTGGTAGTTAGATATTTGGATGACGATTGGAGCAAAACCACTGGTTTACAATAAAAGCCAATGAGACATAGTCAAAGACATCCGTGTCTTTCTATTACTGTGGATGGGAGATGGAGCTGCGTGGAGTCGTCCTGCCTGGTAATGACTGCCAAAGATTGATGAGCTCCTGAACACGTTGGAGCATTTGGAAGCTAAAGAGCTGGATATTTTTCTGAAGAGATGGTGGAGACCAAAACAAAGCTACAGGGAGAATTAACATAAGACATTGTTTTTTGTATGTTTGTTATGTATTTACTGGGTTAATTCATCTGTATATCTTTTAGCACATTAGTTTTTTTAATGCATAAATAGATTTATTTCTGGAATGTCTGCTACCTAAATTGGAATAAGAGAAGAAGAAAATGGATGGATGGATGGATGGATGGATGGATGGATGGATGGATGGATG
>JABUIW010000031.1:1814627-1880254 GCA_013363375.1 Menidia beryllina | reverse complement strand
AAGGAAGGAAGGAAGGAAGGAAGGAAGGAAGGAAGGAAGGAAGGAAGATGAATCCAACATTGTGTGGGAGGGAAAACATGCTAATCACCAGATTTTGGTCACTAAAATATCTTATTGTTTACTTCATCTGGTGGAACTGATACAATAAGAGATTCCCAGGTTCAGTTTGGTCTTCTTTGACAGCAAGCTTTGAAGTGTAATGAAACTGGAAATTGAGTAATGCTGAAACATACATAATCGGCTTCAGAGCGTCAGATTCTGAACAGTGGTAAGAGTTGTGGAGTAATGTTAAATGATGGGTAAAAAAGACATTCTCCTCAAGAGGGTTTACTGCAAATGGGTTTTATACTGAGGCTGTAATTCAAGTTATCTTAAACATATTTCCAGAGAGTTGTCTCTTTCACAGTTATTGGATTTTAAAAAGAGACAATAACAAACATGCCATCGTTTTATGCGATCTGGGCTCATCCACTGCTGGTTTATAATCCCAGATTCCCCATCAAATGGTCTCTTCTCATTGTTGATAAGTGGCAGATTTTTCTAGTCATTACATTCAACTAATATCATTTTTAACAATAAAAAAAACCTTGAGAGATTTTTAATGAATGGGTCAGAAGAAACAACTTTAATGCTTCAGTTATGGCTGTCTAATTTTCAATTAAGATCACAAGATCCAATTTCAATTTAGTCCCAAACACTGTGATGTATCTTTCTGCCTAATGGCCTTCCAGTCCACAGAGGGTTGGATTAAACAGCTTCGTCTGGGCCTCCTCTGAGCTCTGCAGTCTCAGGCTGAGTGTTTGAAAGACAGAGTGCTGTATTAATGTCTATCTTAAACAATCATTAGGCTCATAATGTTTTGAATTGTGAAAGAGAAAAATCCAGCCATGGTGTTCCATTTTTTTCACCAATATAAATCAGTTCATCCCCATGAACCTTTTAGAACCGTATAATAAATTAGATAAGGCTGCTGGCTGTTCTGAACAGAGCAAATGTACCTATTTTAGCTTCGTGCTATCAATTTAAGAAGTGCCATTTAGAAACCACAGAATCAGATCTCCAAACCTTGCCTACGATTTGCCACTTTTTGAAAATATATTCAGCTACGAAAATGATCGATAGCTTCCAATACATTATGAACAATCCATTTTTTTATTTTTACATGCAAAAATCCAGTTAAATAGAGGGCAAATAAAAATGACCTGAAGCAATTAGATTGACATTTTATCTGTTTGATCAATCGTCCAAACATTCATGGCCACAAAATCTTAAAAAGAGAGGATCAGTATTTTTCTAAACCATTATAGGAAGCAAATGCTAAATCAGGTTGTGATGATAGATGATGCCAATGATATTTACAACCCAGGCTGACATTACCAATAACAACTTTGATGGATACACAAAACTTTAATGTAATAGAAAGGTGAATAAAAGGTAGACTGAACTATTTTCATTTCAGCATCTGTTCTCTTAGAGAGTCAAGTACAAAGAGAAGAAAAAACTGGGCAAACTGATTGATCAGGCTCCTGTGAGCTGAATACGGAATTATTTTTAGCCTGCAGCTTTTAAAAATCCACTTGCAACTGTCAAAGCGCAAAGAAATCCACATGTTACACAGACCTGCTGTTTCCCTTAGGTGTACATGTAATGTAACTGGAAGTTATTAGAATAAATGCATACAATAATGGACATATCAATAAGTCAAATTGTCTGCTATCAGTTAAAACAAGACCGTTTCAGCAAACGTATCAAGTTGCAATAAGGCATCATTGCAGCATCACAGACTTTGAAATCTAAAGCACAACTGAAACATTTATTTGAACTTATGTGAGACGTAAAACGTACTCCTATCTGAAGGTATACGTTTTAGCCCGGTTGTCTGTACTACAAAGCAACAAAATCTGGATATAGTTAAGTGATCTAGCCAAAGTCTAATGGGGGTCTTGTTATCACAAGTTGAATTATAGCTTTTTCAGAGCTCAGCTGTGTGCATTATCATGTCACACAGGTTGAGCTGGCGTCAGATCACCAATAACATCTGTTTATCTATGGTCAGATATTTATCACATAACAAATAAACTATCATACAAAACCAAGGAGAAAGCAACATGTTTTTGGTGTCGTAAACGGTAGAACAAAAGTAGTTTTTGTTGCACAGGGATCTTTTTTTTTTTTTTAATATTCATGAATGTGGATATGAGTAATAACACACAAATAAGTTGGTGCTATTTAGGCCATCTTAATATGTTCCAGGGTCATGTACTGTGCTGGAAAAATGCAGAAAATCAGTGTTGAGTGATTTTCTTCTGGCTTTTTTTTCTCCACGTTATTTACATCGCAACAGAATGTATTGATTTGCTTCTCAAATTAACTGCATACACATCAATCTGAATAAAAATGTCTATAAAACAGTGTTGAGGAAATGTAGAGACTTGAACAGGTGCAGAACTCTTTTTCACCGTCGGAGATAAACATTGCTATAGCAACACGCTCTTTTTCTCTGTACCTGAATATCACCTGCGATCGACTATCGACTGAAAGATGAAAATTCTTTTTGCCCCAGCAGCAGCTGTCTTCTCTTCGTCTGCCTGACTCTTTTATCGTTTACTCAGTATGATGGAGTCTAAAGAAGAAGAATTCCCATTGACTGTGAATTCTTTAGACCACATCCTGTTATTTCCTTCCTGTCTTCTGTCTTTAGAAAACAAACTTTAACCAAAAATACTGAGTTCAGAAAATAATCTTTTGATATAAGAATTTAAGAAGGACAATCCTGGAAAATGAATTTTGAGATACATTTTTCAGAAAGGGGATGTTGTGAGAAAAGCCAGAGACCGCTATGAGATCTGCTCTCAAAGTGACAATATAGAAAACTGGTAATCTTTTTTACCAAAAGTGCACCCTCCTATTTTTCCATATACCTAAACTGGATACTAATTGGTCCATACTTTTGTTTTGTTTTTTATCTCAAATAGATAGCCTGTAGATATAATGATGGTTTCTCTCATTTTTTTTTATCTAAGAAATAAGAATACTATAAATAAATCTGCTTCAGCCAGTCCCATGGTGGAAATAGAGGATGGACTAATTTACTACAGAAATAAATTGGATATGTCAGAAATGTTGAATTATACTTTTTTCATGGTAAAAATATACAGAATTATATTTGCTGCCAGTCAGACAAAACATTCTCTCATTTTGAATTTAATGAAAAAAGTCCCCTCTGCTCCCAAAAAATTCGACACTATATCAAATTTAGATGGCTGGATTCCATTTCTTTTGACATTTTCTTCATTCTCCTGGCTTTTTCTTGAGACACAACTCTAATTTTAGATAAGTAGAAGGTTTTATAGTGCTGTATTTAAAGCTAGGAGAGGGAGTCTGAAACAAATATGTGGAGAAAAATTCAAAATGTCCATTTTCTAATGAAATTAAGCCGTTATGGAGTCTCACAAAACTTATGTTTTTCTTTAATTTATCTCAAACACAGATCATATGGTTGACATCATGTAAAATAAATATTGTCTTCTAATAGTTGTTGAGGAGAATATTGTTAGAGGCCTGTCAGCATGGCAAGGGAACCCTTTTGTTGACTGTTATCTCGCTGGACAGAATCATTTGTCTCATTCATTGAGTTGCTCCTTATTTCTCAAAAGAGTGAACAGAACCAGATCAGATTATGGTAATCTGCAAATAAGAAGGCGATTTAGTTTAGATTAGACAACGAGAAAGCCCTCATGAGCAGCTAAAGTCATTTCAGGGCAGCAGAGGCATCAGGGTGAATCTGTGGTTCAAGGCTATGGTTGTTTTTTGCTCCTTAGTAGGAAAACCTTAACTCAATAGACAATAAAGACCCAGGATAAGCACTTCTCTCTTTCTTTGTGGATGTGTTTTATAGCCGGTGATGCTGCCATGTCTTATGACAGTGATGGGTCTCATGCTGAGTGCAGCATGCTGAGTCTCATCAGAATGTGTGGGGATGTCTGTGCACATGTGTTGAGAATGGCAAAAACACTCCTCAACAGCAGCCCTCTCTGTTCCTCTCTGCTCCGTCATGTTCGGCCCAGCTGCACCGCCTGCAGCTCAATACACCTCAGCCCATTTAGGCGTGATTGAATCAGTTAGTCCAATCGGAATATTGTTTTCATATATCTGAAATGAACGCAGGTTTCGTTATTCTGAGTAAAGTACAAACAGGAAAAATAGTCAAACCACAGCTACACAACAGGAAGACAAAATTAAGAGTGAAAGTGCCCTCCGAAACTAACAAACTAACAAGACTACAAAACAAAGCTAATATAAAATGTCAAAATTATTTTCTCATGATTCATCATGTTCAGTATGTTTATTTGGAATTTAAATAGTTTTTTCCTCCTTCCTCACTTTGATTTAATTTAGTTTTAAAGGTTTGTTTTGATAATTGTCCTTGTAGTCAATGAAAAAGATATACAGTTTTAAAGCTTTAAAGCTTTCAGCTCTGCCTGCCAGATTTAACTTTAAATACGGAGACATTAATGTCTATGGCTGGTGACAAAACTGAGCACTGAGACTTTAGTGGATTTTGTTTGATTACAGACTTCTGGACCCGTCTGTTGCATCAGAACCAATTTGCAAAAACATTTCCTGCCTTTGTTTCTAATATGCTCACAACTTGAGAGAGCTGTACTTCAGTCATCAAATCTGTTCTTTTCCTGAAACAGATGAGACTGAGGCTGACTCACCTTTACATAATGTCGATATATAAGTCATTCTTGTGAAGTTATAACTTTTTTCTGAGTGTTTGATTTCATTGGAAAAACATAAATAGATGCAATTTAGAGGTAGAAAAACATACTGCTACATAGAATAATAACGAACAGGTGTTCCAGCTGATTGCATCAGTTATGCTAATGGTGTTGCAGATCTGCCCAAACCCGGAAACACTCAGGAGTGCTGAATGTTCTTCTTTTTAACCTGTAAGGCTGATAATCATCTTCAGACCCATCACCCACTCTACTCCAGAGTGGGTGGTGTTAGATGTTCAGATGTTATTTTGGGGAGGAAATGATGAGTGGTCATTTTCCAAAATTGTAAAAACAATTCAAACAGACAAATGACATCCATGACGGCTTGATTATGGGACCAGCAGCACCGAACACTTTAAAGGCAGACCTTTCTTTTTCTGTTTCCAGTGTGAAGTCTTTACATTAGAAAGTCTAATTTCAATGAGGGAAATATGTTGACTATTAGATTATACACATATATGATCAGACTTAAATAAAGCAAATTAGAAACATGTCGGTTCCAGGTCATTGTTGCGTTTCAGGGATGTCCTTGACTCCTATTATATGTCTGACACATCCCAAAAACAAAGATCTTATCAGGTAAGAACACCATTTCCATTACAAAGAGGTTGAGCGGCTGTAAACAACAGAATTTGTCTGATGCGAGGCTTTCTGTATCGAGCAAGACCTTTTTAAAAGCAACCCTTCAATATTTGCAGTATAGATGATGACATCCAGATGTGTCATGAACTTATTTTTCTCCTCTCAATCCTCTGCAGATGTGATCCACACTGTTGGGCCAATTGCACAGGGAGGGGTCGGAGACGAGGAGAGGAGAGCACTGAGGTCATGCTACAAGAACAGCCTGCAAACTGCCACGGAAAATGCTGCCCGCACTGTGGTGAGATTCATCTGAAAGCAGGGCACAAACGGGGAGGTAGAAGAAGAAGGCAAGGGGGGTGTGAGAGTGTTTGACAGGTCAGGTTAAGAGAAACAGAATGTACAGTCAGGGAAATACTAAATGTAGTCTGTAACTCACTAAAAAAAAGGACAAACGAAGTAAAGAAGGAAAGGAGGCGTTAATAATAGGAAAGAAAGGAAACCGTTGCAGGCACAGTTTGTGTCAAGATTCTGTGGTTGAAAATAAACTGAGTTAAAGAGAAAAGATTGATCTCATGGGGATTTTTTTTCAAAGGACACTACATGCTGAGGTGGACTGAATTGTGACAGGTTTTTAAAAAAATCTTAGGCAGGAGGTTTCAGAGAGAACAAAATGTTAAGAAGGAACACCAATGCACCATCAGAAAACGTTTGGAAACAAAACAGACACCCAGACACTAGAGAGGAGCTTATGTATTCGTGGTTAGACTGCAACGAGCCAAAGTCATCACAGTCGGTTCTGTACATCCACAGATTTACCAGTCATATGTTTATCTATGGTCTAGAGGGGATTATGAGTCACATCTGCCCTCACTGTATGCAGTCAGGTTAAATGAATAGAGCACAGGAGAGTAGCAGCATCCTGGCATCTGCCTGTGCTGCATTTGACAGCAGGTGGAGAATCTGCCAGATATTAACTTTTCCGTTGAGTCGACTCCCATGAGAACTGATGGTGTCGCAGAATTATGCCATACATGGCTTAAATTTAAAACCAAGTAGATTTCAATGGTGCAAGACTTCATTTTAATACCGTTACATGCATTTGTTGTACATGTGACCTCTGCATCAGTGTGAATTCCGGATTTCTCTAGATGTGCAAACTGAAGATTTCATGCTGTTGTTTCTGTAGACTTAAAAAGTATGTTGAGGAATCACCACACATACATTTAAAGGTACTGCTCTTTATACTTATCACAAAGCAGCAACTTCCCAAAATAACTGTAAAGTAGGCGATGAGGAGAAAGGTCTTTCAAAAGTCCTGCTGGTTGGGATAATACACTGAGTTAGAAAACATATTTCACATATGTCATGCTGAGAACCTTTTGAGCGATTCGAACAAAACAAGAAAAATCTGGTGCAGACTAGGTCTTACCTTTAAACTGCTTCTCTTTTCACCTTGTTAGTTTTGACATTTAAAGCTTCATGTTAGCTCTGATAAACTGCAAGTAATAAAGTGGCATTAACAAGAGATCACCGTGCAGGCAGTCTGAAAGGAAATAAGAATTTCAACATAGAAATAAGTAAGTCGAAAGAGTATAAATACCCTTATTGTATTACAATAATAGAGATTGGACAGCTGAGAGATTAAATAAAAGGATTATGAACTGCTGAGGCGGCAGTTCTTGGTCGATGTCTTACATTCTCAAGAAAATACAGTTAAAAGTACTTAAAGCAATAACTTGCACTTGAAAACATTCAGCTAGAACACAATCCTTTCTTTTTATAGCTCCTGTGAGCACTTAGATCAGGGGTCTGCCAACTATATTTTTGGTGGGTTTTATTTTTGGTTTGTTTTTTAGTTGCACCCTCTTCTACCAAGTAGAATTAATCTGAAATCATAGATGTTCCTTAAAATAAAATAAAAATAGAGTTGGCATACAGGCATTTATCAAACTATAGGATACAATACAGGAAGAACTTGAAATTTCTCTTCACTTGGTAGCATCAAATATTGAATTATGGCATCAGAATAAATATTAGCCAAATGACTTGACATGGATACAATATCCAGAAGTATGAAAAAACAAACAAAAGACAATTATCACCCAAACTGAAAAAACAGCCATCATCTTTGACACTTAAAGCTACTGACAGGCACTGACAAGGAGCTGGAGGGCCACAGGTTGAGCAGTCCAGTGAAAACCTCAGAACAGAAAACAACTATTTTTCCAGTACGCGTTTTTAAATGGTTTTGTTTGGAAAAGTCACCACAGCATGAAAAAATCCGTCTCAGCTGCTGTCTTTCTCAAACCAGCATGACATCATAAATCATTCTCAACACACAGTCTTGGCTACTTGTCCAAAAACAGACAACCAGCTATCATCCATTGTCTTTTTACCATTATCATGTTCTATCACAACACATTAGTTTATCTCACCGGGGGCCAGGGTATCATTTGTTAATCTGGCTGATGAACCTTAACAATTGAGATCACATTAAGAAGGATCTGGTTGCTTATTCTCTGCTGTGTTTCTAAACCAGGCTCTCTACCTCTTGTTGTAAACGAGGTGTTTATACCAGATGAACAATTGAAAATGTGCATTTAGATCTACATAAGTCTTAGATGAAAGAAAAGCAATTATCAATGTGAAAACGTTCAACCAATGCAGACTGAACCATGCACAACTGCATCCGCGCAGAAAGAAACAGGGGCAAAAAAAGAGTGTAAATTAATAATATCATCATTATCATTGCACGATCATCAAGGCTGGCGGGGATCTATAATTACAAGCTGTGTTCCTGTGGAATGTCAGACAATTTTCTCATTCTTTCAGAAGCTGTTATTAATTCTCTTTGCACCTTATCTCACATAAAACGGATCAAAAAGGGCCTTCCTGCATTCTGACCAAGTTCATTTTCCATATCATTCCAACGAAAGAATGTGTTTTTTTCATTTTTTTGTCATTATTCTTTAAATGTCTTTGAAGATATATTCTTAAAAGGCACATTTAGAAGGACTTAAACTATAAGTGTCAGAAAAAAATGTTTATATCTGATATCAGCTGCCCTCTGAACCTGTGCTCATACATCAATAGGTGTATATCTTTGTTGTATTTATTATTTGCTCCTACTATAAGTGAGCGTTAATCCCTTTGTCTGTCTTATTCTGCAGGCTTTCCCTTGCATCTCCACTGGAATCTATGGTCAGTATCAGCATCACATTTGCATCCATGGAATCTTTATGTATGTGTGTGACCCTGCTTGAATGCGTTATGCATCGACTGTGCTCTCCATCAATGACTGCTTGTCTCTGCTATCACTCTGTCTGTTGTGGTTAAGCACCAGAGTGCTTAACCATGCTTTACCCATCGTCACATTATCTCCTCCAACCCGGAGGTGGTTCTCAGATTAACGCCCTGGATTGAGACTGGCAGATTAGTTTGGAGATTGTGTCAGACTGACTATAATCCCCATCACTCCAGAGAGTTAACGGTAGTACTTAAATGTACACTGTGGTGGTTCGGCTGTCGACATCTTTTTTAGAATAAAGAAAAGACTAAAGATGTGATTAACTCAGTTTATTATGTGTGTTTTTTTCCCCCGTTGCTCAAGTGAATGTTTTATCATTTCATCTCTGTCCTCTTTTGCGTTTATTTAGGTCAGGGTGTTTGGAGTGTAATAAAAGATTACGTAATCATAGCAGACATAAGCTGCTTGTGCCACTTCAGACCACCACAAAACATCAGCATACAAAGGGAATCTCGATTAACATCCGACTAAAGAAAGCACAAGAAACTTATTTCTACTCTTTGGATCTTGCATCACACATGGGATACTGAAAGATTGTTGATCGCTTTATGATTCATGCTCCCAACCCCAAATTTGGCCTCATATCTGCATCATTTCAAACAGATAGGACTCAAAGAGTTCTATATCAGCTAAAGAAAAATTATTATGAATTCTTATTAGAAAAACAAACTTCACATTTAAACAGTAATTACATCTAATTACTAATTAGATGGCCGGAATTCAGAACGGAGTAATACTTATACAGCATGTAGAAAAGTCGTGTTTTTTGCTGTTTTGGTCCTCTGTGACAATGGCTTATTCATCTACTATGAATTGATGAGGATACATGCCGTGAACTTGTGAGAAAGCATATTTATATAGTACTTCGTGTTTAGTAGCCGAAGCTCAGCTCCTGGAGAGCTATTACAGAAAAATGTCTGATATAGGAATCTTAGAATGCTATTGCAGTAACAGGCCGATGAATGTTAATAAATAAAAGCATTTGGGATTAATAAACTATCGCAGCTGGGCATGACCAGGCGGATCGTGTTCGCACTCCTGTAATGCTGAGAGTGGAAATGACTCTTTTGGTAATGATAAATGATTTATTACATAAGCGGAGCTATTAAACCAAATATCAGTCGTTCTAACAAGAACTGCTGTTGACGCTGATTCATATCCCTTATGTAATTGTGGGTTAACATTCATGGGGGATAACATCCCCATGTACAGAATGATGACTCCATAATCACTGTGCATGTGTGTATTTGGGCTCAGCAGTTTGGCCAGATGATTAACTCTCACAGCTTTTCCAGAAGTGAAAGGTCCCTGCTGCTGAGTGACTGTACAAGAGGCTCCGTAGTCCTCCTCCATCTGTTTCCTTTATAACCAACAAGTGAGCTGTTCCGTCTCCAGTTGCTCCATCTTCTCCTCGGATTAGACGAGGCATGAGACGAAGTGAGAAAAGCCGGCCCGCAGTGTTAGACTAGCAGAGGGAGAAAGCACGCACCTGTCTGGAAAAACACAGCAGACAAGAGGCCAGCGCAGAGAAACAGATCTGTCATTGCTTCTGTTGTGGCAAATTGTATGTAGATTTTTTGATGTTGTGTATTTGTGTAGGATATCCACCTGAACAGGCTGTGCACGAGGCGTTAGCAACTGTGAGGGAGTTTCTTGAAGTGCATCACGACAAGGTGGGTGTGTGTGTTTGTGTGTGAGTGTGTGTTTGCGTGGGTGTGATAGACAATTTTTCCCTACCATTTCCTCCAGGTATTATTTCTTTCACAGCTGTTGTTTTTGTTTTCTGGTGAGTGTGTGAAGGTGCATTGCACACAATGACACACACACACACACACACACAAACACACACACATGCGTCTAACCAGACTCTCCTAAGTCCTGGCTCTCATGCTCATGGCCAAGTCTGCGCTTTAATTGGCTCCTTGCGGGACTAAACCCAACTAACAAAAAAAAAAACACACAGACATATGCACACACATTTTTCCCTGGAGAACGGACCAGCCGAGAGAAGACAAAGTGATGGAATAGATGACTGGAAGGCAAAGATGTACGGAGACAAGAAGGTGATCAGAGATTGGAACAAAGCGGAAACTTTCCAATCACTCGTTTGCACGCTCCGAACTCTCCTCCCTGCTTCCATCTTTACCTCACAGGTCTCCTCCCACTCTACTTTCCAATCTCTTTCCATCTCCGTAGCCAGCCCCTCTCACTGAGGGTGTCGATGTTATTGTTAGCGCTCGCATCTCCAGAGGTTCTGTAGCAATACCAGCCAACTGATGCCGTCAGCCACTGCGAGCACACCAGCGCAAAACATAATTCAAGGGCAAAAGGCCCTGAATGTTTAAATATAAGAATAGGAAGTCATATCAACAAGGCTCTTATTACCCTTCTGACCACATGTGGCTCTGCTGTGTATTTTTAAAGGAGGAAAAAAGTAAAAAGTAAAGTAAATAGCAGAGGTTATGAGTTTTGTGTATACACATAGAGAGTGTTGAATTGAGCCCTCTCCGTGTATGATTTTTTACAGCATGTTTTGTTGAGCTTTATTTGACTTGCAGCGCTAAAATGGGAGCTAAAAATCAAGGACACAATAAAAGAAAAAATAGACAGGATTCAGAACACTGTGCCAACACTCAGTAATATAGGGGATTAATAATTACTTTGTGAGTGGGCAACACAATTATAACAAGAAAGTTATACCCAAGGCAGCTCATACAATTTATAGCTGTTCTTCTTTCTTTTTTTTCAAATTAGCTTCACATGGACAGTTTTGACTAAACCATCTATTTTGCAGTTGCTGTAAAGGCAGTATATCTTAACCATGGTCCTTGGAATTTATGAAAAGTTGGAGTACTCCCACTTAGAGGGGAATCCCAAAGCACAAGTCTCTACGTTTCTTCTGCTGGGATTTATTATCCTCTTGATTAGATTCTGCATTAAGATTCAGCACTGTGTATGATCATTTTTTAAAACTCGAATCAAGGTGGATGGTGGTAGCTTCGGTCTTAACTTACCAAATTCAGAATAAAGTGAATTAGGAGTGTATTTGCTTATAAAAGCAAACACTCAACTGTTAAATACAAACAAACTGTCAACCTGGCCTTTACCTCTTGGAATGTAATGTAAAAATTCTGTCAGGTATGTTTTACAACATCTTCACACCTCTCACCTTTGAAACACCTGTTAAATTGGTCAAAAGTATCCTTCATCAAGAAGATTATGTGTGAGCCTGTGCAGCAGACACACATTACATGCTGAGATTACCTGAGTTGAACAGGCAGGTCAGTGTGAAAATGAACGTCTAACCTGGATTTTCCGGCAAGATCATGTTATTTGTTGACTCGCTGCTGTTTATGAGTGCTTTTCCTCTGAGACCGTGAGGCATATTTAGCTTCAAGTGAAAGATTTACTTCTATATATACTCATGTTGAGATTCTTTGGGAGGAATTATGGATTTAGTGTTTTTCCAATTTCAATTCAAATCATGGCTGTGAGGTACATCGAATCACCGACTTTATGATGGGTGAATAACAGCTTTGTCACCTGAGGCTCGACCGGCCTCCTCTGGGTTAAGAACAGAAAGTGTCCCCAAACAGTGGGGAATGCATGCATTCATGCATGTGTCGTCACAGCAGCAATTATTCATGAGCATTGATTATTCCTCACACAGAGAAGGGTCAGGACAAGTTACAATCTGTACTTTTTTTTTTTGCATCTCACAGATTAGCTGCAGCACATTCAATGATTTAATTATTTTTTTATACTGCAACTTCAGTCCATTGCTTTCATCACAGCTCAGAACATTTTCCCCTATATGTTTGCAAAACTGTGATTTATAATTTGATTCAATGAATATATCTATACATATATTTGGGTGTATATAATTATTATTAAATCCATCTCGTTCGTATCTGTGTGGCCCTGTGATGTCCAGGATGACTCACCTGCAAACCCACATGAATCTAAAAAGAAAAGAAATCTCATGAACATGAACTATGTTGTTGTTGCCTTTCGACTTGCCCCATTTTTTGCATTGCTGACCATCGCCAAGCAACTTGTTCTGGTGTCTTGGGGTATAGAAAAGCTTAGCACAGCACAACTCTGAAAATTTGAATGCACAATACCAAAATGTAGTGCCATTACAGATATAGATACAATGCATATACGATTCAAGTAAGATCACATAGTGTTCATGGAGATGTAAAAAAAAACAAAAACACCTCTCTTTCACCTCTGGTTTGCTCTCTGTAACAGTTCAGTAAGTACAAACAACTTATCGTCAGAGTTTCCGTTTGAGAAAGGAATATTTACAATTTTGGTAATGTGTCTCCATTAAAGACAGGCATTCCTGAGAGAGCCATTACATTCTCTTGATGTTATTGTTAGCTGCAGCATCTCCAGGCTCTCAGCTGAGGTAATATAAAAATTAGTTTCCTACCGTTACTGCTTCCTGTTGCCAGTTGAGGCACTTTAGAATGGAGGTTAGATTTTCAAACTTAGCCCAGGGGATGTAGTTGGTTACCACACATTTCCATAACTTTCCTTTTAGCCTCCATGCAAATCTTGGTGAGTGATGGTAATTGTGTAGCAAGCCTGTCCTGAAAACTATTGGCCGCAGGCTAACAGGCTGCTGAATATTCTGTCTTTGGAAGCTGTGAAACTTAAACTCCCTCAACAAGCAGAAAGTCATAGAACCAGTGACCCTGAAATGCCACATTTGGGTGGTGATGATGTTTTTATCAGTCAGTGCACAATTGCTCTGCAATCTCTGGAAGCCAAATGTTTCTAGCTTATATCAACGGGTTAAAATACACCAAATATGTCCAACAAGGGTACAAGATGAGCACATTTTGTCTCGGCTAAAAGAATTCAAAGGTGGTTATGGTAAGAACAGCTTCACCAGGTATCCAAAACCGAGTAGGTCTGTGTAATGCAGTCCATATTGTGTCACTGCATTGCAGCCAAAGTCATTTTGGAGTCTACCAGTGCTGTTACAAGAATGTTTTGCAGTAAAAGATATATATATTTTGTAGAGAAGTAATCGAACCAACTGATGCAAAAGGCACACGGTATAAAGATGTACAAAATCATGCCGCCGCTACTTTATTTTTGCACTTTTTGTTTTAAATGTAGAAAACCATGCTCTGCTTGTGCCTTGATGAATTTTCACTGTGAGGCTGGATTAAGTCAAGTAGTATTTCACACATAATAATGATGGACACTGAGCCAAGCCCCATATTAAAGCAGGCACCGCAACACTTGGAAACAGGCACAAAAGCACAAAGATGTCTTCCTTCTATACATCCCCTAATACACACATACACAGATCTACACAATAGAGTACATTAATGCCTCAGTCTCTTCTTTTTATTTCTGTTTCACACACACATACATCTCTCTGCACATTTCCAGCTCCCGCTCCTCAGCATGCAGGGTAATAAGCGCTTTGTCGTTGCATGATCATAATGGGGAGCTAATAGTGAAGTAATGGACTGATGCATTAGCTGCATTCTTCTGATATTGCTGGCACACAATCTTAGATACATTGTTGCCTCCCGCAGCTGATGAATTCACAATAACAGAATATGCCTAAAATAAAGGTCATTTTGTGTCTGAAAAAAACTGTGTGTGTCTGTGTGTGTGTGTACATCAGCTGGACAGAGTCATCTTCTGTGTGTTCCTGCCAGTGGATAAGGAGCTGTATCTGAATAACCTCCCGCTCTACTTCCCTGCTGGTGAGTTGTCTTCTCGTAGATACACATTGTACACGCACACACATCCAGCTCAGCTAAGTCAATTTTGCCACAAACAGACACGCACTCAGCGCTGTGATAAATACACTTCATCATCCTCTGTCGGGCTGTTTGTACATCGAGCACTTTACACATGCAGATGGCCAGTAAACACACACGACTGTGTGAATGTGGCCTGTTTGAATGGCTTTAATTACATTTAACAAACAGAAACTTTTAGTCCCCATGCAGACCCCCTACAGTCATGAACCCTGTGTTTGCTTTATGAAACATTTTTGTCTCATCAATGTAGAAACACTTTGGCCCTTTCAGAGTTCCAACGCTGAGAAACACTTTTTATACAAAGGAATGTCCGAAGATAGCCCTCTGAGAGCCTGGCTTCTTGATTCACTTAGGTCTGCACAGCAGACTGCATTTTTGACATTTGTTGTTGTGAGATAAGAGGCTGAAATGAATGTGAATCCATGTGTTGAAAAGAAATCAAGACCAGATCAACTACTACAGATTTAGGGCTTATCAAAATCAGATACAATTTCATATTCAGATATGCTATTATAACTATTTATTTGTGTATATACTATACATATATATATAATTCCTGATGGACCTTTGGTTTTTTGCTGTTGCACTATATTATACGGGGCACTTTTCCAAGAGCTGTGCCCTTGTGAACAGAAATGGGACATTCATTACTCTTTGTGTTGAAACCGGACGAAAAAAAAAGTTCTAATTATTCTGCAATTTAATCATACAAATATTTTTTAGTAATATCTACTGCTTTCATCAAGGTACCCTCGAATGCAAAAGCCAGCATTACATATATGTAATTTGGACCTTGAGAGAGAGGAAATTGTGTGCTGCTCTTTGTGTCTTCAGTTCAAGTATTTAATTTCATTTGCGTTTTGTCTTCTTTTCCATCCTTGTAGTCTGACCACAGCGGCAGCTTATTTTTCAGGTAACAGGGTTATGGAACCCCCTGTAAATAACTGCATTTTTTTTTGGGTGTTTGTGAAAGGGCAGTCTTTCCATGACACTTCATATTGGGAAACATGCCTGGATATAAATTACAATAGAGAAGAGCTTTTTTCCATTCAAACCATCATATTTGAATTAGAAGGAACACTCAAGATTCCATCTTAATTATGTGAACTCTGTCTGAGGTTTCTTTCAAAACAGACTAAAAGGCAGGCATGACGTTGTCACAGCAGATTTATCTGTTTTGTTAAACAAACTTTAGTAAATATATATCAATTTTATGCGTTTTAATGTTGGCTCATGCTGTGACATGATGACTTCTCCCATTTGTTTTGATTACACTCATGATTTATGGTGTTATACTTCTAAGCAGTGTGGTTCCTAAACATGATCACTCATTCACTCAATTATTCTAATTAAGGACTGGTATTACAACTCCAATCTTAACCTCTAATGTCTTGCTTTTACTGCCACAGTAAATCAAACTCACCTCATGCCTGTAAAAAATTTTGCAAATGTGTTTTGAAGAGCCTTGTTTTCTCAGTTTATGAAGCCTGTTTACCTCTTATTTTCAGTAGTTAAAGAATTTTGCTAGCTATAATGAAATGAATACATTTTGTCACATGACAAAAAACTAATTTCACTAAGACACTGTAATTCCAGTCCTGAATGACATGAAACATGAAATCCAAAACATGGATTTTAAATGGGAGGAAAACATCGTGGTCTCCCTAGCATGCATAAGGTGTTAAATCCATCACACTGCACAGTGCTGCATTCTGCCCAACAGTTCAAGGCACACGAACACTTTATCATCAAGGAGGGATCTGCAATTCATATAATATATGCACCAACAGTCAAGGAGTTGAAGGAAAGCTGAAGAGCACAACATTGCCTTGGAACGCAAGAGCAATGTTGCTGCCTGAGGATTCATTTTGTGGACAGATTCCACAAGTCAGGATTTTTCTTTCATTTCATCTTAGACCTCAGGGAAGATCAATGGCTGACAATAATGAGATCTCCTGCAGTGATGCACTTCCATTTATTGCCAAAAAAATTCCTTTCATGGATAAAAATGTAAGAGTGACTAAGCAGATACAGAAACACTGTGGGTTTAAGTCGGGTCATTCCCACATACCATGTAATGCTGAATCACCATTCGCTAGCTGTATTAATCACTATTAATGCATTAATTTACTCTTTTTTGAGAGAACATTAGTGCACTATTCAGAAACATTTGTCAAGAGTAGGAACTGATGTGCTTTGAGGTTCATAAAGAAGTGGATATAAATGCATGAAGAATAACGTGGCCATTTCCATGTACAAGGCCTGCACCACACAGAACAATAAACCAAAAAGGAATAATAAAGTTGGAAACATAGCAGCAGCAGCAGCTTGTCTGGTGTCGAGGTAAAGGCATTTGTGTAACTCCAGCATGGCTTCAGAGAAAGCCTGTCATCATTTTTTACCTCAAAACAATTAACACTTCTCAAGTCGTTACGCAACGGTTTTGTCTAAAAGATGACAAGATCGAACAAAACTGCTATGCCTGCCTGGAAGCAAATTAAGGACAATCACGTTTAACAAATAGCTGTGGAAATGCATGAACTGTGTAAATTGCCTCATCAAGTACAAAAATGTCAGATTAAGACAAATATTCATACAGAGAAGTCTCAAACTGTTCACACATTTTCAGGCCGGACGTCCTCCCCCCATATTCCCTCATGAACGTGGACACGCATATTATTTGCATTTAAAGCTCACACAAGTTGTCAGGCTAAGCCACAACGAACAGAGCAGAAAAGGAGGCGTTCAGACTCACACAAAGCTGAACCGAGACACTGATTACACAAGTGTTTTCATCCTGCTGTCTCCTTTTTTACATCAACAACAGAGGAAAATTCATTTTAAAAGTAGTTGTAGATCAAGTATGCTCAGAGTAAAGGTCAGTGAGTTAAAACAGAAATAGTGTGATTTCAAACAGATCAGTAAGCCGAAGTTCGGCTTGAGGGTTTTGTGAATTGAAGCACTTTGAACTGACAGCACTGTTCAAAGTGCTTCAACTCACCAACGACATGGGAATTTATTTCTCATAGAGTTTAAATGTAGTGATTTTTTAAATGATAGAATTGAGGTACCAAAATATGTGAAAATATCTATTTTCCTCTACTTTCCACATCCACTTCAACATATCGACTGTGACCACCTTTATAAAACGGTCTGCAGTAGTTTGAAGTGTGCCTGAAGGACTAACATTTCAGTCCCAGGTTACCTTGTTTAAAGGAAATGTTAAGCTTTGATTTGGAAAAGAGGTGTGCAAATTGTTTTCGTCTGTACAGATGGCGCATGCATTCGGCCTAACAAGTGGTCTTTGTAGACTTAAATACCAACACAGTAATTAAGGGCCTTGTGTTTTAGTGCCGTATTCGCTTTGAATTCTATATGGTCAGAATATCTCGGTTTAGTTTTACAGCTTAGTTTGACAAAAAATATCAATTAGGGCTGCTTTAAAAAAAGGCTAACAAGGGAAACCTCATTCAGCTTCACGCTTGGAGTCTGTTTTGTGATTCCTTTGGTGAGGCAGACTTCCAGTAGGTATCTGAGGTGTCAAACAGAGATACGGCATCAAATCTACATCTGAAGCGTGAAATAAGCACTTGCACGTCTTCACGGTGTGGTCTCAACTGATTTAGGAATTTGCTACCCAAAAATGCAGTGTGTCCCTTTAAAAAGCCTGCATGAGCTTTTTTGGCTCCTTCCCTCTCGAATGGATGTGCAGCAGATTTTGGAGCAGCAGTGAGCGTGCAGTTGTGCTGCTTGGCTGGTAGATGGACCGGAACTGCTACAGGCGGGCCCCCAAGTCCCCGCCATAAACCTAATGTGTGTCTAGTAGCTGGCACTGCCCACTCTGGCCGGGTGATCGGTGTGGATGCATTGCATGTTCTGAGTGTGTCCGCAGCCATGTTGAACCGAGAATGACCGCTCCTCACTAAAAGATCTAACAGCAACCAGATGCCTGAAATGCCAAAACGCTATTTACTGCCGTGTGACCGAGGTAACGTATCCTCTCTGCCTGTTTGACAAGTTTCCATTTTTCTCTGTCACATTCCACAGAGGACACCGTCAAGAGTAAACTCTAAGAGCTCGTCGGATTTGGTTGCTGTGGATACACACCAGTACACGCAAAATCAAGATTCCTCCTCCTCCCGCACCTCTTCAATGTTGACTCAGATCAAAACCTTCTTCAACAGGAAGATAACTTATAAAAGGTTGATTGCTTTTTTGAAGTGCACACTGGCTTTCCTGCAGACGTTGATTAGTTTCTCCGCTTTTCCTGCTGCTGACTGGGGTTAAGCAAGGTGTTGTGATAAAGATGTGAAATGATGACAACTTCCCTGAAAAATAGACCGTCTGCATCTTAAGATGCAATAAACCTGCGATCAGTAGCTTCTCATCAGGCTCACAACCCCCGATGAATTATATGTCCCGTGTTCTTCAGGATGTGTATGTTAAAGTCCTAGCGGATGTGAGTGTGTGTGTGGGAGAAACATGACAAAAGCTTATTAAAACAAATCTCACAAGCCCCTTGTGTGTGAAGTGATTATATTTCTAGATGTGATGCGAGTCAATGAGTTGAGGCGCTACAAGGGAACACTTCACATGAATATTTCCTCCTTCATCGCTTACATCTGTATGTGCAGGAAGCTGAAAGTGGAGGGAAAACAAATATGGAGTTTAGTCAAGCAAATTAAGTAATGAGCTGGTAGTTGTTTATTTTAACATATTCAGTCCACATTTAGTTAAAAAAAGAGAAAAAAAAAACTTTTACCCAAACATTAATCTGTGCAGGTAAGACTTGTCATACTTATAAAGGTCATATTAAACCATAAAACATCCAGTAAATGTAAAATTACTGTTTGAAGAATTACAGAAAACACCAACTTCCCATTAGAATTATAAGCAGTTATTACTATCATGCCTTGGAATCAGGTTTGAGCCCACCTGATGGATGTATGCATTTTTGCTCATTTAGCATCATTCAAAACTCGCAAAACTATCAAAATGCTAATGAAGTTAATAACCAACAGTTGTGGAACAGCTGCACAGATCTGTGTTTAATCTGAGTCACTCTGTCAAAGAGATAAAAGCACTGACTGCAAGGATTTGCAAATCATTTAAGCATAATCAGAATGGTGCCAAGACAGTCATCAGATATTAAAGCATCCTTTAATTGTTGGGTTTTTTAAACTAAATGTGGTTGTATCCGTGCTGAGGATAAAGGAGTAATTGGTCATAGTGGATGCTCCATCAGTGCAACAATACATTTTGTGGGTTTTTTTAGACATCCTGCCTTCAACCTAGACTTGTTTTTTCAGAATATGATGTCAAACCATATTTTACACATAACTCTAAAAAAAGAAGAAGCCAGGAGTCGCTGTGGCGCTGAAAGTTTTTTGGCAGTCTAACAATTTTATCTTTGCTTCTGTTGTTTATGGACAAACACACATCCTGCACAACCGCAATAATCCTTCATTCTTCTTCCTGAGCCGTAAAATCCCATTTGGCCTCTCGGACTGTCGGGCCCCACCATATGTACATTTCTGTAAGCACCACTGTACCTCTCCCTGCAGCACCCTGGACGGGTTTTTAATTGTTGCGGGATGTAGCGTTCACGTGTCAGCTTGTCGCAGGTGGTGATTTGTGTGAAGTGAAATGAGCGTTTAGCAAGCCACCGTCCCGCCCCGCGACTTTCGTCTGCCAACAACCATCTTTATTGATTCCAAACAATCTGCCATGGCGGCACAGAGGCATGTGGGGGAGAAGGGGGTGGAGAGTTGGGCCTGAGGACAAGAGGAAAATATTAACTACAAAGAATATCAACAGGAAATTTGGAGAAGACCCATTTTTATATAAAAGGCTCATCTGTCACCAGGGATATTGTCTTTTCCTCTCTTTGATTCCCCTCCTGGATGGGGCTCTGTGTCTTTCTCCTCCTCATTTCTCTTCGTCTCATTGTTTAACTCTACAGGATAAAGAAGAATAAATAGATGGAAGAATGAGGGATGCAATATTAGAGAGAGGAGAGATGTAGGTGTTCAAACAGAGAGAGGAGGGGGGGGGGAGTGGGAGAGTGGATGCAGCGTTGGTGGAATGATGGAGGAAAAGAAAAGATGGAGGGACTGATGAACTCATCTAAAGGCACTCTGGGTTTTTTAATAAGCAGCAGACTGTGAAGCTACTCTCCGACCAGTCATTCTGAATAATGAGAGCGAGAGACATAGGACGAGAGGATGAAAAGACAACGAGACTCATTATCTTGCGACCAATTTTCATCACTGTCCCGTCAGTAATCCCTCTCCCTTTCTTTTCTCTCTCAAATAGTCCTCAGCTCTGTTCGAGATGACAGATGAAGACCAATTAACGCTAACTGTTTCAGTAACTTGAAGGCTGATTCCCTGCCACCCTCCAGAACATACACCCATAATCCGGCTGGTCTCGGAAATGACGTGCTGCCGAAGGCCCAGCAGCCCACCTGCATGTGCTTGTATGTAATGTCAATAGCCCTCACAGCAAACACTTGTGCGTAAATGGCTCTGGATTTGTGTGTATGCACTTGTTTAGTTGATAACATACAGCAGTGAACTTTGTGGTTTTCATAAAGACTCATTTAGGCTAATCAGTGCTGCCGCTGACTCCCAGGCAGACTAACAGGTTTCTGACTCATCAACAAGCTTTGGCACTTAAACATATTTGTTTCAATTCCGCTTTAGTTCTTTCTGTCTTAGACATACAATCTAATCTCTAAATCGTTAGCCTGTCTTAGTCTTTGCTGCCTTTGTGTCATTTTACTCTAAGTGGAACCTGCATTTCCCTGCTGTTTTAGGTTTGCTGGAAAGCTCTTTCTATGTAAAAGGAAGCAAATCTGTGCATTTGCAGCTCGCTGAACGTTTTTGTGGTTGTCATCATGCTGTGCCTCAGCTGTTCATTGTTTGGACACGCATGGGCAGTGCAGTTAATTGGAGTGTGAAAAGATCATTCATTTCTATGCAGATTTTTGTCAGATGACAGCACAAAAAATGTCAATTGTCACACGGGGTGACACTCTTTCTGAGTGTCTAAATTTCTGCTGTGGCACTTCTGTAAACCCAACAAGTACTTCACTTAGAATCATTCGTCTTGATGGAAATTCTCCCACCTGAAAGCAGCATTTCTCTTGTTCAGTTACCCTAGTAACACCTGCTGCTGATTAAATTAATTTAGACTAAAGAAAGGAGCTGAAAGGCGGGAGGGATTAGCTGCACATTCTCAAAAGCGATGTGTGTGTGCTTCAGAGATCAGTATTTTGTATCACTCCCACCAAGAAATTATGCGCACCCAGACTGAAAACAACCATTTGAATTTGAGCTTCTGAGCTGATGTGGCACCAGGTGCTTCTGAAGTCACCGTCTGTGTTTTCACAGCGGCTGCGGGCCGTTTATTAAATGTTTTACTGCGAGTATAACCGTCAGCCATTAACTGAGCTGCTATCCCGGTGAATGCATAAAGTATTCTGGGCATCATACCAAAACAGTGGCATGATCTACGTAAGACTGACTGTGACATGCCCAAAGTGGCATTGTTTGTATAGTTTGGCAGGGAAAAATATTTAATAAATACTTAATCAACCATGGGTTTTCTTTTCCAAGTTACTGTGTGTTTCCTCCTTTAATCTATCACCACTCTTTCTTTCATTCTTTCTTCCTTGCAGTAGGTAGTGGAACACAATCCATGAAATAACAACTAAGTAAATGACGACCTCTTTTGTACTTGACCTAGTTGGAATTGGGTTGAGCCATTTACATGTGAATAGAGACTGAATTTGAACAGGTCTTCTGCTGTGGATGTCTTGTTTTTCTTTCCATGAGGAATAAAGACGGTGTGCTCTCTAATATTCCTGCAATGGCAGTTGCAGATGTCCTTTAACATTCATATTCACTCATCAAACCTATTTTTTTTTTCAAATATATGGACATCATAGGCGGCACGGTGGTGTGGTGGTTAGCACTGTCGCCTCCCAGCAAGAGGGTTCTGGGTTCGAATCCCGGGGGAACTAGGGCCCTTCTGGGTGGAGTTTGCATGTTCTCCCTGTGTCTGCGTGGGTTCTCTCCGGGTTCTCCGGCTTCCTCCCACAGTCCAAAAACCTGCATGTTAGGTTGATTGGAGATTGGGGAAATTGCCCTTAGGAGTGAATGTGAGTGTGAGTGGTTGTTTGTCCTGTGTGTGGCCCTGCGATGGACTGGCGGACTGTCCAGGGTGTACCCTGCCTCTCGCCCGTTGACCACTGGGATAGGCTCCAGTTCCCCCCGCGACCCCATCAGGGAATAAGCGGTATTGATAATGGATGGATGGATGGATGGATGGATGGATGGACATCATAAGGCAGCATCTGATTATTTCACTTTCATGATTCAGAACAACAACAACATTTTCTGTGCTCTTCTCACGCAGAGATACAGCTAATACCTCATACAGCATCACATCAAAATTCTAACTCCCCACATATCTGGATGCATATTTGCATTCATGCTCCATGTCATGCCTCATTCATCTTCCCCTCCACCTTCCACATCTCGCTTTGCGTTACACACCATTACTTTGGACTCAAACACTGACAAACAGGAGGGGAGGGTGCTAGAAAGCACTCATATGACGTGATAATTAGATGATAATTCCATCCCTTAGTTACCTCAAACCGGGTTGTCATTAGCAGTTGAAAAATAACAATCGTGTAATCCTGCACCTCCTGGCCACCACACAAATAAAGATTATTCTTACACAATCCGCTTACAAAATGTGCTTCATTCAGCACAAAGGCTACAGTGTTGAGTCATTTCAGTGTTCTCATCTGTCTGTTTGATGTATATTTAGACTGCAAGATATTTGCTGGAAGGTTTTAAACTTGTTTGTTCAAAAAGCTGTCATCCCTGGCTGGTAATATTTCGTCAGAACTTCTGAATTCTATTTGAAGGATATCAGATTTTACCGTCAAACCGATGACTTGCTCCCATAGGCTATACTGAGGATGCTTTGGCGATGTTTTTCTTTTCAGTCTGTCAGAAAGTGAACTTTACCTGCATAGACCAACCACTGAAACATCTGACGGCACGACCAAAATGTATTCATATACAACATAATTAAGCAGCTAACTCCTCTGGCCTTTCATAACTTTGTTTCTCTAAATTATATGAATGTCAATGTTTATTCAATGTCAATGTTTATTTTATGTCAAGTGGAGAAGTCCCTAAATTATAAGCACATTTTATTTCACCACGGATTATTATTACAGTGCTAAATACTGCAAATAGAGTGCGCTAAAAGGGAATGTTTAACCAGCACTGGAAAGTCAGATATTAGGAAAGAAGCTTCTAGGTGTGTGAAGCACTTGTATAACAGCTGAGTGATCGGTGTGTGAATTCAAGACAATTAAAAATCCATATTAAATGCAGAGGTCTTTTTGAAAATAGAAATAAGGAATCCCCATGGAAGTGATTATCATCCAGGGCAGCTGGAACTGAAACCTATCTGGAGCGTCCAGAAGCACATGAGTTCAGAGGCAATGCTGAGGAAAAGAAGGATTAAACATGGCCTCTACTGAATAAACATCCCGATTTTAGGGATCGTGATCAGACCAAAAGACACCTTAAGACGCATGTTTCAAAAAGCAAAAGTTTGTGGAACACACTTCCGTCAACAATAGAGAAAGTCCACCACTCTCCTGAAATGAGGATTTTATGCAGGAGAACGCATCCTCACTTGAGACTGAGTGCTGGGCTCAGAGAGTGAACAACAAAGGCTCCAAAACATTCTCAGAGCGTGTGGGTGCCTCTCAAACCAGAGATTTACAGTGGAGAGACACAGAGCATCAATACGGGAGGTTGTGGTTGCTGCTTTAACAAAAGTTGATTATAATTATATCTGTTTTTTGACCCCCCCAAAAATGGCAGGAAATGTAAACGGAAGCAAAAGGTCTGTTTAGCCTTTTTCTGAAAATATACATATTATCTGGTAAAAATCCAATGTTTCAGAGTGCTTGTGCATACTCACATATTAAGAAAAGCTCCCTTTTCTTTCGCCACATATCGTAGTTGAAGTTCAGGGACACTTTAAATGCTGTGTTTCTTTAACAGGGAAATGAATCCTGAAGAATGCAATTTGCCTTGTAATCGTGCATGCCGTATAGAATAATAGTATGAAACAGTTGCTCTAGGAGGTATGAGGGGATTGTACCATGCACAAAACCGCTAAATGGGAATGTCAAGAATGAGCTCCATTATTTGACCACTGCCAATTTTATTTTTCAGTCGATTTTTCATTGCTATTCAATGCATTACATGTATAAACATGTATGACAGGTTAATTAGATATTTCAAGTTGACCCTGGGATTAATTGTGTGTTCAGGGCTATGTGTCGCATTCATCTCTTGGTGGGCCTGTGATGGACTGGCAACCTGTCCAAGGTGTACCCCCACCTCTCACCCAATGACAGCTGAGATAGGCACCAGCCCTCACACGGTCCTGACCTGTAATAAACAGCGACAGAAAATGTTTTTAATTAATCATGGATTATTGACTACCATATCCTGCCCACAGACATGCTGTACATATGAATCAGAAATCCAGAATTTCATTGTCATTAACTTAAGCATTTGTGTTTCCCTGTTTTGGTGAGATGTAACTATGCCTTACAAGTCTGAACAGTGTTGTCTTGTGACATAGTAACATAATTTTCATTATTTTCCTGAAATAGGTCACAATTAGAAAACTGTTTAAAGCCATTAGACAACACTGACCTTTAATGTGATGGAAAGAAAAACATTGTGAAAAATGGCTTATTGGCCTCATCACTTATTGCTACCTTTAATCTATGAAAGTCTCCCCGTCTGAAAGCCCCTCTGCAAAAGGACAAGGATTTTTATACAATCAACAGAAATCTTGATGAAATTCTGTGACATTTTACTCTATTCGACATCAAGCAAAGCTACAGAGTTTCAGTTTACCTCTTTCCTGTATGGAAATGGGGGCGATAATCATCTATTTGACATAAAGCATTGTCTTCTAAAGCACAGTCAGTTCACTGCAAGAGAAACTTTAAAACACCACATTCTGGCTGCTGGCAAAATGGCTGCTATTTCAATACAAATACTATTACAACTGATTCAGCTAACTTAAAGTATGATCCGAGAAACCATAAATGCACTCCAGGAGATGCTGTTGCTGAAAAAGATACAATATATGTGAGTCCACTTGTCTAAAAACCTGGGAACGTAAGATGTGAAAAAATTGCAGCAGTTAGAATTTCATGATTATTTTTTTGTAGAGACATGATAACAGTGTGTGGAAAAAACAGTTCAGTTACCAAGTATTCACCCATATAACATCTATAGAGACCGGCTACACTTTTATAGTCACAGAATTTGCTGGGTAGTTAGTGGATTACAGAGCATCTTCTAAATGGCATTAAAAAATGCACAATGTTTTTCCTTTTGTTTAATCTTGCCCAGAATAACTCTTGCATATTTCCTGCTATTCCTTATGCTGAACCTGTGAGGAAAATGGAAACATGGAAATGAATAAAAGTAGTTTTTATTCATACTCGGAATAAAATCAGAGTTTTTTCATAAAATCTCTTCTGTCCTAATATTTCTCATAGGCATGATATGATATATTAAAGAGATATGATAAATTGCCTTTGTCTATGGAATCTGCTCGTCAAATTATTTCATTTAGCAGCAGCATGGAAGCCTCTTAAGCCATAACTGCTGGGAGGCTCATTGCAGCGGATGTTGAGGTTCAGGGTATCAGACGTTCAAGAGCTGAGTGTTGAGCTGGTTCCACAAGAGCTACATGCTGAAGTCCTATTTGGTCCTGATGGGTAGTTTCCTTAAAACAGTAACATTAGTGGAGACTTTAAGCACATTTAATGAATCAGACTTAATCACAGCCATTAGCGCGGCTGCAGGTGGCTGATGTCAGAGGTACTGCCATTTAGCGGCAGCAATCACAGCAGCAGCGAGTTCTTTTAGAGTTATCTGAGACCACATCTGGACTTCAGAGTTTGATTGTTTACTTAACTGAAGAAATACAACAGCCACAAATAGTATTTGGCAGCTCAAGGCGGCCTGATGCCTGTTGTATTTGAAACCTAATATTTTATCAGTTTGGTTTAATGATAGCACAACATGTCTGTCTGAAAATCCTTCAGGCTTTCAGTACTGAATGGAGGATGCACAGTGGTGTTGTAGTTTGCTTCCCTCGCAGCAAGAGGGCTCCTGATTGGAATCCCATGGGGACTGGGGGGTTTTTGTGTAGTGTGTGCATGTCGTCACCACATATGCATAGGCTCTCGCTGGAGACTCGAGCTTTATCCCACAGCCTGTCCAAGGTATACCCCAACTCTCACCGAGTGTCAGCTGGAAGAGGCTCCAGCCCTCCTAGTGACCCTTCTAAGAATATAGACAATGGAGTTTAAAATCATGCGGGATGAGAACATGATAATACACAAATAACACACACATATTCACATCGGAGTGTGAGCTGATTAAATCCCAATATCACACTTACCATACATGCTTTCTAATGTGATTAATTGTCAAACAAAACAAACTCAAAAATGTTTCGTTCAAAAGATTTAGTTACTGAATAGGAATGACTTTGGATATAATAAAATATTACCACACATGCCTCACTGGTTATGTAGTAATGTGAGTTTGCAACAGCACTAAAGAGTTTTCCTGCCATTGTATGGTATAAAAACATCTCTCAGTATCTGACCAGTGACTCATCTTTCGTGGAACAGGAGGACATCCGCAGAACTGATTTGGAGCAATGAGTTCTTCCAGATATTCAATGTGTAAGACAAAAATGGTCTAAATGTTCTCCATATGCCTAGAATGTAATCTATGACATGTGGTTTGAATGTAATTGAGTGTGGCTCTAGCTGTTGGAGAGAAAACATTGTATGCAGCCTTCTCTGCAGCATCCCTTTAAAGTGCCTTCATTCTCACTGTAATTGAAAATCCACAGTTAACCATCAATTTACATCTAACACGACTTATGTCAGTGTAATTGACAGGTAGGTTAAGGTTATCTAACATAATTCACAGTAAATAAGAAATGTTCTCTTTGTTTGATTTATCGATATCTGTGTGTTTTATTTCCAACAGCTGTGAACATCTGGCAAACTGTGCTTGTCTTTTCTCAAGCAAACATTCCCCTTTTTTTCCTTGGCTTACTAAGGGAAAAAGCACCTTCCTTTTTCTGTGCTTTTGAGCATACACTTTGATGTATGCTGTCCCTACTAATTCAGAGGAAAACACAAGCCTAGCATTTTATCGCCGGATCCACATATTCCAAAATGTCTCAGTCTGTAAGCCATCCATATTTGGGGGGGAAACTAACAACACTTGCAGCCAAATTTATTGTCATCTCTACCAACCTCAGACAATGCTTTACATTGGCTAGATCACACTATTAGATTTCACTGGCAATGCTCTGCCAGTGCTTTGTTTGATGTTTTGTATCCCTACAAGAAAACCTGACTTGCAAATGGCCCTCTTAACATCACTTCGAGGTACTTAAAACTCTAACAAAACACAGCTAAATTGAGAGACAGATAAGCCTTGAGTTTCTGATGCTGATATGTGACAAAAAAATTGTGAAGTGAGCTCTTAGATTAATCGACATGCAGCTGCTACATTCTGCCGCGTGTGTTTTAACATCTTGCGCTGTTCATCATCAAACCCCTGCAGACACTGCCCCCATAAGAGAGATCTCTAGCTGACCACCTGTCCTTAGGCACACTGTAGACGAGGGAATATACTGACAATATAATATGTTCAAAGTGTTGTTTGTGTATGAATCTTGGAACAAAAAAGCAGCCTTGGGCTGCTTTGTCTCCACAACGATCTTAGCTGTAAAACTGAGAACGAAATCCTAATAAGACAGAACAGAGCTCATGTTTGCTAAACCAAGTCAAATTAGTCAAGCAGTAACTGCACAGTTCCTTGTTGTTCCAAAGTCAAACTGTTTGCTGAAAGGTTAAATTGTGCCTTGTGTTTCTTGAATCAGAGCATGTATCAGCGAAACACTTGAGGCGTTTGTGAGTCGGTTGCATCGGCCAGCACTCAGAGAGAATGAGGGTCCAGCAGTTAGGTGAGATGGGTGATGTGTATGGATGAGCCCATGATGGAAGGAGCGAGAGAAAGGGGGAGGAGAGCGATGTTTACGGGTGGGTGTGGGGGGGTTGTGAGGCCAGTAAACTGCTTGTGAAATGAAAATGGCTCTTTAGCAGAATCCAGGACACTTGGGCGCTGTGCTGGATCAATGTCTCTGATTTACTGTCTGAAAGCCTGTCAAAGACTGAGAGAGGCAGAGGGAGAGCTGGAGCATGGAGGCCGGGTGGGGAGGAGGGCTGTACAGACAGAAGTTAGACCTTAGAGGTAGAAGAGTCCTTTAATGGAAGGAGAAAACGAAGAGATGGGGAGAGGCAAGGATGGAGAGGGAAATTGTCCATCAGAGTGACAGTGCAAGGAGGCCGAATCAGAGGGATTGCTCTTCAAGTCCTCACAGCCAAGATACAAAATCAATCAGTCAAGACAGTGGGGAAGGGCAATCTTGTTTTGTGCAGGGAATTGGTGTGGCCATTTGGGGTAAAATCAATAAGGGACACATGGTGTTTCTTAAATCTTTACTAACCCACAGAGGCAAGATTATTGACAAACAAAGGGACTAAACATGACCAGTACACAGATCCTGACCTGACCAGCACAGTTGGTTGATGGCTTAATAGTGGTTCATCTTTCTCTTTGCCAATTTAAGCATGTTTAGACTAATCAATTTGAACACTAAAAAAGTTTTTCCAATTGCGGAATATGATTTTGGAGATGTCTTGAATACCAGTACTACCAAGGACCCCTCAGTACAGTCTTATCCCTGCCTTTAAAACTCCAAAAATGACAACTTCTCTAATGGAAAATGTAAAAGTGATTACGTCGACATGTCTTCATCCGTCAATTGGTTTTCTTCCAGTGATCAGTGAGGTGGTGGTCCCCCTTGAAAAGCATTACATTGTAAGGGAAATAACTAGTATTGATCCGTCCATCCATCCATTATCAATACTACTTATTCCTAGTTGTGGTTGGGGTGGGCTGGAGCCTATCCCAGCTGTCATTGGGTAAAAGGCGGGGTACATCCCAGACAGGTTACCAGTCTATCGCAGGGCCACACAGAGACGAACAACCATACACACTGACATCCTAGTTTTGATGGATAGTGTCAAAACTGTTAATGGTCTGATCGGGCAAATAAATCAAGCTGCATGCACATGCAGCCTAGTGCAAATGCAAAGCAGTCCATCCGTGAAATGCTTAAAACATTTTACAGGAGCTGTAAAGTGCTGATATGATATGCAACTGACAGATTGGTTCCTAGTTCTGATCCTATGACACACAAGCTCCACAGAGTCAGTGCTTAACTGAGTCATCAAACTCTCTTTCCTCCTCCATGAAAACTTTGTGGCTTCTTCAAGGAAACAAATGGGAATTATGCCTACTTTCCCTCTGGTGATTGTATCTGTGAGTAATTGGAGGTGCTTCGTGTCATAAATACTGAGTAGGCTCCTGTTAGAATGTATCATTTTGTCTAACCATGACATCTTTGTGCCTGCACGGCACGAAAACTGGTAGTCCACACTTTTTACAGAATGGAATCAGAAAGTCAACTTCTCTGTATCAAGAAAGCTGATTAACTTTCTCTAGGTTAATGAATGGGTTCATTACGGCAGCTGTGATTGTAATATGTCTTTTGACCCCTGACTTGAGCGACTCTGTGATGCTTGTGCTGTCCTGTGTCACTGTTTACGTGTATGAGATAACACGAGTGTGTGTGTATGTGAAGACTTGATAACCTCCTTATCTCCTTGTCTGTGACACAAACACACACCTACTCACACTCTCACAGACCATGTTTCCATGGTATTCACTTTTATTAATTTCCTTGAAGTGTACCATAACCTTAATTACCACTCGCCCATTACACCCTCAGTCATCCAAACCTTAGAACACATCTTCATCTAAAGCATTGTGTTTGTATATACATACTCAAATCCCCAAGACATGTGTTCGCTTTCTGGCCGACATACTTGTGGAGCTCTGGGACCGAGGATAACAGAGGGGACGTTTCGAAAAGAGTTTTTCCTCCACACTCAGGACACCAAACGTCTGGTGTGTGCGTGCGTGTGTCTAGGTGGAAGGGTGTGTTTTATTTTTATTTTGAGTGTTTAATGTATTAAAAGGGGCTGGGGTAATGAATTATAATCTTTAATGCAGAAACCGATCGATACCACCCAGAGAATAAATCAGCTTTTACTGAGAGCGTCAAAGCCCCTTAATACACTAGAGGAGAGAAAGGGAGTGCATGGGCAAGGAGGTGGAGGAGGAGGGGAGCAGCAGGAGAAAGGACCCTGGATGAAGCAGACAGTGTGGAGGAAGAGGATAAAATAAAGGCGGGCAGAGTCAGAAGTAAAGAGGTAGAGACGACGAGACAGACGGATGCAGATGGAGGGAGATATAGATGAACAGACTCACCTTTGAGTTAACCTCATTGAGTAAAAGCCTGATGAAAGCGCAGAGATTCTGACAGTTTTGTGGGGAGACGAGGTTGAAGGGTCACACTTGGAGAGCGTGCACATGCACTCCATTTGCTTGTTATTTCTCCACCTAGCTGCATTGTGTTCCCTCTCTATGACCCCCCCCCCTCCCCAGTGTCTGTTGCCGGGAGCAAAATATTAATTGAGTTACACCACCTCTCGATCCAACGTCACCTTAAGCTTCAGATGGCATAAAATGCCTAAAAATAACCCAAGAGTTCCAACTCCATGTTAACCCAGATGTTTAGCTGTTTAGGTGGTGTGTACAATCTGTCACTCCTCCAGACCTCAGTGACGGGCTGGGGATGAGTGAAAGAATTGCCTTGGCTTGGATTGGGTTAGACAGATTTATCTCAGAGGCTCAAAAACAAAAGCCTAATGCTCCTTCAAGTATTTTGGACGACACCCCTGTTCAGTCAGTGGACTAAGTGGTTTAAGCGAGGCTGTTGGTCGCTGGAGACTCTTTAGCAAGACAGTCTTTAATATTTGATGGCTCGAGCCAGGACTGAAGGTAAGTGGACAGAGGAGGGGGAGAAGGGGAGACGTGTGCAGGAAACAGAGGTGAGTCATTTTATTCGGGCAAAAGATGAAAGTATTCCTGATGAAAAAGCTCAGAGAGATCTTTACAGGTGGAGAAATGCCAAAAACATTGAAAGCGATGTGTAAAAAAGTGATTTTTCACTGATAGTTTTTCACCCCTTAGGTATTTAATTATTAAACAGCTGAGCAGACTCTTGAGATCCAGTGATGATGTCAGCCAAGGTAGCTATCCATCATTTATTGCTTCAGGAATCAGAGTTGAAGACAGCACTTAATCACTCATTTTGTGACTTTCCTCCCACTACTATTTTCCAACTGATTTTAATGACTGATTTCTGTTCCTGCTGGTTCTAATGCTGGTCGATGCAAAGCCTTCCTTTCATTTTTTTTCTCTGCAGCTGGAAATTGCGCTGACTAAAAAAGGATTAAATGACAAATGAGTCAAATTTCCATCTTCTCATTTTTGCTTTTGTTTGAATGACTTTTGTGATAGTACATGGGGGTGTGTGAATGGATAAAAATAACCAACACGAGGTTCCACTGGTGAGAATTTATAGCTTCACACTTCACTTTTTGTCTGTGGGCGCTGCCTGTCTGTGTGCCTGAGGGCATGTGATTGTTGCATTGCACTCATAATAAGCCTCTGAGTGACTGGCAGAACCAATATCTTGCTTTCGCTTTGCCCTGCATTCACTCAGGCTGCTCGGTGTGCAGCTCCCGTCATGCATCTCAATTCCACAAACACAATTTTCTGAGCTGAGAGAAGGAGCCTGTTTTTTGATTAATGTCGCCATGACAACTACATAATTCATGAATTGTATTAGTGATCCATTTGTCATTTGCAAATCCTAATTCAGGATGTGCGTTTGAGGAGGGCTGGCTTGAGAGACAGGGCTTCGGTCTGCTTTTATCCTCAGTGCCATCTTCAGCACTCATATGCATTTAAACAAGAAAGAAAAAACACCTGAACTGTTGATGTATTTTCATGCTAAGCTGGAGGTAGAGGCTGCTTTGTTTCGTGAGAGGACTCTTTCAGCTTCAAGATAAACTCTCAGGTCTGCTCATTTGAAAACCTCATGCTAATTTCTCCATCTTCATCCATCTGTCTGTCTGCCTGTTGACAAGAGGCCTAAATGGCTCTACACTGACACCATTTGGTGTAAATGTGAAAGGAGATAAAGCACTAGTGCAGATCATTTCCACTCAGATCAATGACAACACGGGAACCCTAAAATAAAATGAGGTTGTCAACCATTCTTGGCCAGATGGTGGGTTTTCTCTGTGTTATCCAGCTGTACACAGCTCAGATCTGCGAGTTAAAAGGGGTTATCATCAGTCGTCTTCAGTCAAGCTCCCACTTTGAGGTTATCCAGCAAAGAACTAAATAAATATTTAGATAATATAATATTTGATTTTTTTCTTTTATGATAGGAGCAAATGATTTGGGTTCTTTTTTTCACTGCTGATATTTATCATTTTATTTGCACCTGGAATCCATTTTCTTTTTAGCTCAAAGCATGTCTCTCAAAATATGCGATCTGCTTATTAAAGGCATACTTTTTTTTCAATTTGAGTGAGCCAACTTTAAGAAGAGGCGATCAGAGGAAACAGCAGGAACATTTTCAGTTAATCCTGTAAAGGTTTATGGGAGACGGGATGGAGCACTTGAAGCACTGAAGTGTAATGCTCAAATGAAATTTGCATATGAGGGCTTTTAGTTCTACCAGCTCTGCTCCACTTTCCTCCACAGCTGAGCTCCATATGTGTTATATATGATGTACCACATGAAATCCTCTCTGTTATTCCTGAATCCTCCACTGGCGTCTGTGATTAAATGGCTCTACACACAGAGCCTTTGCAGAGCTATGCTCTTTGACATTCATGTGAGGGGTTCTCAAAGTCGATTTGAAGCCCAAAACTAACAAAGCATATTCAAATGGTACAAGAAAATATAGCCTTAAGCATCAGTTAGTGGTACTGACAATTAGAATAAAAATGTTCATGGTACAATGTTCTGGGACTGAGCTTAAAATTATTTAAAATTTGAGTAAATATTTCTATTTAAAAGTCCGATATGAGCCTGTTGTCTCTTTTGAATTGACTTAATTGAAAACCCTGCCAGTGTAAGCAACTGTTAACATATTACATGGAGTGACAGGTCAACAGCTAGACAGTATACACTTCTTTCTAGTTTTAAAACAGCTGCTTGTCCTGAAGACGTTCACATTGAAATTAGCCAGAAATTTAGTCATATATTTTCTACTCCTACACAAAGCCATCAGATCTGAAAATTCACCCTGATTTTTTAAGTGTCTTAAAACAGTGGTTCTCAAACCTTTCTACAGAAGACCCCAAAATTAACATTGAAAGAAACTTGCCACCTCCAGAGGTGGGTGTCGCTTACAAAACGCTTTGCTCAGACACACACTTTCTCAATTCGCCCCATTCAATGACAGCCAAAGCAACCACATGAAGATGGAACAGCCTAACAGCTATAGCATCTTAATACTGACTAGTAACATTCCACCTTTTGACAGTATAATATTCAGTATGTGAGCTGTTGTTAGTAAAAACAGTGTGTGTGAGCAACAAACTTGTGGGTGGTGTCTTAATGACACAAGTGGGCATGAGGGTCGGCTCATGAGCTGTTTCCCTGATTAACTGCTCCAGGAGAGCTTTAAGGTGGGTTTGCTTTTAGCTGGCAGGGGCTAACACTTCTTTTAGCCCAAAAAATAATGCCTTTGGCTTAAACCCATTGGTTCCAATTTAGGCTTGCAGCACGGGGGTTTGGTAGCTGTTAGTAAATGAGAGAGAGGGCAGGTTGAGACTCCATCCCAGAGCCAACAGAGACAAACAAACACGCATGCTCACACTCACACTTAAGAGATTAATCAAATGATTTGATCCTGTATCTTAACTTTAATTATTTTATTTATCATAAAAAATATCATTCTCATTTAAGATACTTGGACAAATTAAATAAAAAACAAAACAAAAACAAAAAAAACTAAAGTGGAGCCTAATGGGAGAAATACTCACCAATTGAACAGCAACAGGAAACGTTTTATCTAAAAGGATATTGAATCTTATTCTCTTGCAGATTACCACAGTTTTACTTTATTTTCCATTTTTTATTCAGTTTGGCATTTAATTTATCATGGCACCACACAGAAAAACTATAAAAACATCCAGCTGGAGAGGACATTCATTTAGTCTTTTTACATAAAATGCTCATTCTACATTGTCCTCCTCTCCTTTTCTATCATCCTCCTCGACACTCTCCTGATAGGTCAGTGATGTGTCAGCATCCAGAGATGCGTTTGTGTTACTTCCTGCTCCCTCCCAAAGGACAGACGTGTTATTCTGACTGGAGCGTAGACGCTGGCGGGGAGGCGTCTTTTGGTCACCAGGACTAAATGACTGGGACACGCAAGAGCCCCCTCTGGCCAAGCCAAGCCCCCAACCGTGACGGGAACCCAGTTTGCGGCGGCCCCCGGAGCCAGAGCGCATCGCTGGCGTCCCGGGAAGCGAGATGTCGGGCTCTGTTTGCGATGCAGTTTTCCTCAGAGGAGAAGGAGAGACTGGAGCACTGCGGGGATCTGAGAGAGAGTCAAATTCATTTATGGTTGAAAAATTATTTTACGGAACTTGTTTTTATAAGGCTTCATTGATTATTTAAGGTTAATAAATCACTGTATCAATCAGGATGTTTATTTGTGTTTTTTTCTCATTTTTGTGAGTACTTTTTACTGTCTTTTACCAGAGCAGACAACACTGCTGGATTTATTTTCAGAACAAACAGCAAATTGTCTTATTTTTTCCATGCAAATGAATGAAGGAAATAGTGCAGGTTAATGATGAGTTCCCCGTCCCCGATACACACATCAAACCCCTACAGTTTTTGATTGTCAGGCAGTTTACTAGCCTTTCATTTGGGACTGTGTGCTGCCTGCTGACAATTGACTCTTTTTTATTTACACTTTTCACAACATCCCAGCATTTTTAGAATTGGGACTGTAATTAGACCGTAACAGATTCATGTCCTACAGTAGCATGGCCTGGAGTGTTAGGAGAAGAAAGGGTCTGCGCCTGCCTGCACATGATCAGAGCTAACATTGTGCTATAACCACATTTCTGACATTAAACTCAGAAAATGAAACAACAGCACCTTCTTATTTGGGCTACATGCTGAGTTTGAGGTATTTTCAATGAATTCAGTTCTCACAGGGTGGAGATGTTTCCTTCCCTTTGATCTCGTACAGAATGGGAATTTAAGTTAGTGAGTTATGATACCCACGACACCAAACTGGAGAATGTTCCCATGTTTTATTGGGAACCTAACATACTCACATTACATCTGAAAATGTTTATTTTTATGAAGTTTAAATAGGATACTAAGCATCTCTACAAAAAGTGGAAAGCAAATTAATTTAGGCCTCACAAAGGAGTACAATATATATGGAAACTCAACTATTTTACCAAACTACAACCTGTACAACATTTTAGCAAATCAGTCGATCATAAAATCCTGCTTCAAAACATGTCAAACATTGATATATATTTTTTGGTTTTTGCTAAATGTCTTGCCAGCTTTTTATTGTGGGGGGACTTCTGTGCTTGCTCTTGTAAAGAGTATCTCTCTGGGATGCAGCAGTCTTCTTGAGAAGAAAGAGAAAACCCCCCACAAAGTTGAAGAAATCAGGGGTTTATCGGGGATAATAGAAATTAAATTTGCTGGGGAACAATAATACTGTGCTACAAAGAGAGAAACCATTCCCATGAATGCAGGTAGGAGCTTACATCACGCCTTTGAAAGTGTCTGCAGGGGAATTTCTATTCGACTCTCAGTCAGTAAATGTATTAAAAGTGAATGAAGCCTCGCAAATCTTTTCCTTCCTTCAACATGTGGTTAGCAGAGTAAGCCCGCCTCTGTGAATCTTGGCTTTTTATGAGGAGAGATCTGAGCTGCAAAGAGTGGTATCATAGCCACCACACTTCATAGTCATGAGGTGATTTGTATGCATGCCTGTAGCCCGGCTTGATGGGCGTGAGTACGAGAGCATATCTCTGTGAAAACCAGTTGGCTGATGTTTGTGTGTTTGCCAGTGAGAATGAGGGGTTATTGTTTGTGCACGTGTACGTGAGCGTTTGCAGTGCAGTGCTCACCAGGAGCCGGTGTGTGTGTATCTGATGTAAATTCCGTGCAGTCAGCCAGGTTTTCCACGCTGCCTGCGGCAGTGAAGAGGGCGCGTCCCTCTCTTCCTCCTCCTCGGGGTTTGATTAGCTTCTTCATTCTGTCTGCAATCCAGTTAGATTTTCTGTGAGGACACAGGGGACAAGGGCATTTTACAAAGAGCCCGGAGCTTCTGTATGCTCGCTGATGATGATTTACAAGTCTTGTTTTTCCTAAAACTCCTGTCATTTAAGCCTCTGTGCTGTGTGGAATATATTCCTGAACCAAAAGACACAAAAAAGATGTGTATGAGTGTACTTTGTTTGGAATGTGTCTGTTTTAAGGTAAACTCAACTAAAATCCAAACACAGACACTATAACAGGGATGGCATCGCAGTTAATAAAACAATGGGGGGAAAAATCAATTCAAATATAGTTTCAATTAATAATTATAATTGATCATAACTATAATAATTATTTGCATTTATTTAGTTTAAACCAACTCTTAGGTCCTGGACCAGGTTACAGCCATAGGTTTTTTTGTGGGTTTTAGGAGTGCAACTGTCACTTTCAGACACATAAGCAGCTCAAAATCACCTATGTGTAACAAATGTCAGGACTCAGCCTCAGAGAATTATGAGGAGCTCAGAGTTGAGCTACTGATAATTCCTCATTGAAAGGATGAGGTTCAGGTGGTTGGTATATGTGTCTGAGATGCTTCCCAGGTGAGGTGTTCAGGGCATGCTCACCTGGGAAATAAACATGTGGGAGAGATAATGTCTTGGGAAGGCTTAACATTTCCTGGACAACTCGAGGAAATGGAAGAGGGAAGGTCTAATCTGTCTGACTGACATTGTTTTAATATAAAACCCAAACAAAGGTTCTGCAATACAGTCTAATTTCATGGTTATGATTTCATTTCTTCACATTAATGTTTTACAACTAATATCAAAGCTGAGACTGAATAAAAAATATGCAGAGTTGCTTCTCATACCAGGCCCCTGAAAAATATGGTAAACCTGAAGGACAAAAAGCTCATGTAGTCTAGCACATCAACTTGAACTGAAACCTCAAAACAGACTTTACTGAACATAATAATTCTATCGCTGAGCTATAGAATTAAATTCACAAGTGAAAAAAGGAACCTTGCTTTTAATATCGCAGCTTTACCAATTCTGTTTCCACGACTTGTGCTAAATGTGCATTTTCTTTCGAGGGATTATGGGAATTGGGAGTCACAGAAAACACTGTGAAATGGATCTTTTTTCAAGGAGAGGAAAAGCATGACTTTTATTCATGTTATTTTAATGCTTGTTTGAATATCAGAGACAGAGATATTGTATGGTCGATACAGTTTGTTTCTGGTTTGAATCAAAGTATTGTCAGATGTGAATAACTTTAGAGATCCATATCTAAATCCGATAAAGTTTTTATTCAGCTTTGTTGAAGGTACCCTCAGATTGCTCTGGATCACAGTTACTCCTCTAGGCACATGAATTACTTATTTGCAAAATGCACCCTCTTTAAGGTGCACTTACCTCTGATCACTTTATGCCAAATGATACTTTTTTAGAATTTGTGTTAAATAGAAATAAAAGGTGTACTGTATATGTAAAAATACTAGTGTTGAGTACTTGGCCTTGCTGGCTGGAGGTTGCATGTTGGGCTCGAGGACTCTATATTGATCCATAATCTTCTCCACCAACTTCTGCTTCTCCCGACGGAGCTCACTCAGCTTCTCCCTAAATGAAAACACAAGGAGCATTAGAATCAAGCAGCTCATAACAGAAAGAACAAAAAGTCTTCTGGACTCATCTCATTCATGCCTCATCAGTTAGTGACCATGGGAGCATTCTCAAAGTGCACAACTTAAGAAACATCGCTGTACTACTGAGACGAAGAGCTGATCGTGATGTTTTTCTAAAAACATCTTTAGCCTTCATAGCAGCCGTGAGTAGAAATGAACGCCTTATGCTGTCTGCCCAATTTTTCAGTCCAGACCACAATAAGTCAGCCACTGTTTCATGGACTGTCACTGATTTACATAGAATAATGTTGTGAGTAGGACCAGAGCAGGCTGTCATACAGACAGTGATTTATGGCAGAATTGTGTCACAGAGTGCTTAATGATGATGTATTGCTATATTTATCTGTGTATTTATGATACTGCGGTGGCAGCACAGCTTAATTCTTTTTTAACTTGTCGAACATCCAGCCTCGGATCATGCATTGACTATAACTAGATTATCTAATTTGTGAGCAGAGAAAGTTGATCATTTGATGAAGCCCGCTTGTTTAATCTATCAGATGAAGGATTATGAGATATTGTCACTTGTTTGTCTCTATGTATTTTTCTCCACGTTAGATGAAGAATAGATGAAGAGAAACCTTTAAACTTATTTTCACTTAGCTCACTGTTACAATTTAACTGAACGAGAGTGGACATGTGGTGTTTGCCACATTTTTACTTTTTGTTTAACACATTGTAGTACATCATTTATTCATCATAGTGTTCGGCAGGGAATAGTTTTGATGCACACAAACATACAAAAGAAAAACTTGTGACGTATTGTGACTTAATGTCCATTATCTAATTTTAGTAAAACATCTTCTCTCAGTTCAAACATTTGGCTTCTTAAATGGGACAGATATCAAAATCGGGACAGATATCCTGGACTAGAAGAATACAAGACCCCTGTCAAAATCTGCTTTGACAATACAATACCTACCACTTTGCTCAGAGCCCACCATCTGCCCAGTGTCATCACATAAAATCCAATAATCCAGCACCTTTAAAGTGCTTCTTCTTAACTAGTCTGTTTGATTTCTTATCATAGACAAAATGTCCCTGAGCCTGATATATTGATATAATCAATCTTTTCATTCTGTTATTGTAATACAACAATTTTCGTTAGTCTTGATAGAAAACCAAACGTATACAGAAAGTAGAAGAGCTGTAAATTCATTTCTGTGAGCAGTGATATGTGGCATTTCAAACGTTATCAGTTGCTCCTATCACACAGTGGGACGTCGATCTAAAAGACCCTGTGAAACTATGTTATAGTACAACTGGTATTTTATCTGTGACTTGACACGAGAAAATACAGAGCATAGAAAATAGATCTTTCAAGAAAAAAGGCTGAAAATTGTGGTACAAAACGGTATAATTTTCGTAAGATTAGATTCAATTGACTATAAGAGTGAAACCAGCTCACTATAAAGTAAATTACTCTGCCACCACTCTATTACTCAGTCAAAAGGGTGACTGCTGAGAGCTGTTGGACTGTGAAATCGTCTCACAGACTCAAACCCGCCATGTTCTAGATATGAGTTCACGCTGTTAACATAAAGCTTTTATTCTCACATATAACAAGAAATCAGCTTTAGTTTTTAAATGCTTGGATCTGCTTGATGAAGCCTGATTTATTACTCTGTCCTGAGCCCTTTCCACTGTGGTTTTTCTCTGGAAAACAGACCTGCAGCTTTAGGATTGGCGTGTGTGTGTGTGTGTGTGGGCTTACTCACTGATACTCCCTCTGCTGTGAGTAGTGCTGGTCACGACGCTCCAGACTCTGCTCCAGCAAGGCACGGTTCTCCTTAAGCAGACTCTGGTTCTGCTCCACCAAGTGTCGGTTCTCCTCCTCCATGTTCCCCTTCAGCTGGGTCAAGAGCTAAAAGCAAGACGATATACAAACATGGAACGGGAAATCACTTAGTAAGATCAGATCATAAGGCGTGGATTTTGTGCAAAGGCAAACTGTGTGAGCACAGAACTTAATTAAACACAAATACCTCCTGACATACCTACATATCCATCCACATACAAATAACAATAATAACAATAATAATAATAATAAGTGCTGCTGTTGCTCTGAGATAACCAGTAACATTTGTTTTCATTTCATCCATCTATATCATGTGTACAATTTAGGCTTTAAGAACATTTTCTTTCACTCCATGACAACGCGAGGAAGTAGTAATTGCTCTCATAGTATCAAAATTCAATTTCTTCATGTAACAGGGAAGACATCTGCCCGCCAGTCCCAGGTGTTGCCGCACCAGCCGAAGATAAACAAAACACACCCAAACTCCCTGCAGTGCAGCCTGATTTTATCTGTTAACAACATTTTGCTTTGCCGGAACAGAAAATACCATCAACACTGTCACAGTCAACAGAATCTTCAGCATAAATGTTACCAGATTATCTTTTACAGCACAGAAACTGTCTACAGAAAAAAAACAAAACAGGAATTTTATCCAGCTAAAAAAAAATCCCACAAATTATGAAACAATAATGAATGTATCACAAGAGAGAATTATTATTGATGAGGCTCAGAGGACAGAGTCAATAGTTAGATGTGGGTTACTGCGGGTTTTAGGGGGCAAACAAAATGAAGAGCCTGACCCAACACCAAATATGGTCTGAAGAGAACTGCGAGTCCTCGCCAAAATTGTCTGATGGGCAGATGTGAAAACCTGCCGTTCGTTCTGCTACACATTCTGCTCATTTATCTAAAGTCTATTAGCCTTTTTTTCATGACAGCAGGTGATGCAGGAGTTGTTCCATAAGCACCTGGATGAAGCACAGAAAACAAAACACATCTGCTGGCTGACTCCGTAAACCCTTTATAGGAAGTCATTTTCCAGCTGCCTCATCCCTCAAACATCTGCTTAAAAAACGTTTTCAGTATTGAGTGCTTGAAGACAGACAGCATTACATGAAGAGCTGATGAATCTGTTTAGAGAGAAAATTATGCTTCCACTTCTTTTGTTGTTTTTTTCAGAATTCCTTTTGTGGGGATGGATTCACAGTTTTGTTTGATATGTCTGTTTGAGAAAGTCTTTTGATCACATAATAAAGATCAGCCAATCCCTGTTGCCTATTTATGAGATCGACGTTAGGTGTGCCTCCCTCACATTTTCATCACTAGAAAAATACTCCCAAAATCAGCTGTTAAATTCTAATAATTTTCCCTTAATTGACCAATAAAGCAGTGGATGAGCTAGTTTGTATTTCAAGAGGGCAATATATCTGTTTATCTCCCATGGGAATCATTAGTCCTGTTTATTTCCGATGGCAGCAGTAAAACCTCTGTGTGTATCTGCAGGTCTGTGGAGGCATTTTTGTGTGTTTTGCTCCTGTTACCTGGTACTGACTGGTGAGCCGAGCATTGCTGAGGTCCAGACTCTGGTTGGTTTCCTTCAGCACGCTGAGCTCCCCCTCCAGCCTAGTCCTCTCTAGCTGGGAGGCACTCAGCTCCGCCTTCAGCACCGAGCCCTGAGCCAGCAGCTCGGCCTGAGACGCCAACCACTCCTTCTGCTGGACCTGCAGCCTGCAACACAGGTGTTTACTTATCTGCCCTGTGAAGTGTTTAGCCACTTATTACCAAGTGCCCTCATGAAGAGGCCTGTGCTATCATTTCAAAATGGGGAGTACTAACAAAACCGCTATCCTCCCACTGTATAACTTACTGAGGTTTAAACAGATTATCTGTGTCGGTAACAGCCTTTTGTTTGGTCAAGGTAAAATCACCTATTGTAATATTCATCCATTTTCTGAACCGCTTTTTCCCAAATGGGGTTTCGAGGGGTGCAGCATTCAATGGGCGAGATGCATAACTCCCAATGACTGCCAACTAAAATGTTAAACCACCAATACCTCGATTTTTGTGAGCGTAGGTGTACATTTGAGTAATTCATACACTGACCGGGTCAAATCTCGGTAGTTTGGGCCGCATACAAATTTACAATATTCAATGTGCGGTGAACAGCCTCGCTGTTATAAGAAAGAAGCTGTACCAAATGCTTTAAGGCAGACATCTCGGGGACCTTTTTTCTTTCAGTAACCTTTTTCAGATTACACTGAAATAATAAAAATATGTTGTTACGGCCCTATGCCTTGTGGGCGGGGTATTGTTTGTGCTGGGCCGTGCCTGTGTTTGCTCCTCCCCTTTGCAGGGTCACGTTGGCCGTGGATCTGGAGCACAGAGCTTATTTAAGCTCCTCCTCTTTCCTCTGTTCGCTCTCTCCTGCCACTCGTGCGCTACGGCTGCTGCTCAGCGGTGCTGCTGTCAACTCCTCCTTATGCACATTTGAGTTTATCTTTGTTTTCGCATCTCATCACCTTCGCATACATACATCCAACACATCCAAGCATTTACATTTCACCAGTGACACTGACACTCATACCTCATCCTAGTTTGTGTTTATCCTGATTTGACAGAAATAAATGTTACTTTCCTTGCACTTTAAAACGGCATTGTCTCCCATTCTTGTTATGACCTGAGCCAGTCATAACAATGTATTTTGGCCTGAGGATGAGGTCTTTGATATTTTTTACTTTTTTGAACAAACTTCCTTAACCCAAGCAAGTGAAATCACAATAAGACAAAAAAAATGTCAGAGTACACTCACATTTGACAATCTAAGACAAAGTTTGAGCTTGTTATCACCTTTTAAGCTCACATGACAAAAACTGTCTTTCTGTCCATTCAGTGTTCAGACCTTTTTAGGGCAGCTTTATTACGTCCGACTCGTCACTCTCTGCCATTCGATGCTTGGCAGACAACGTACAAAGGCTCTCTATGAGAGTTCTGAGAATTAACCATAAGACATCACCGAGAGCTTCTGCAAGATATTCAGTTAAAAGGCAATCTTGTCTTTAAATTGGCATACTGGCAAAAACAGCCAGTCAGTGTCCAATAAGAGTATCAGCATAATAATGGTAGATTCAACTATTTATACTAAATGAGTGGGTTATGTGATGATGGTGAACACTATAATTATCAGACAGTATTTACATCACTCTAAAGAGAAAACATAATCATAACAATAAACCACAGATCATAGCAAGCCTAGTATCAGTCTTAAATGCACACTAAAAAAATTGTCTGTTGTTGCACAATTGCATTTCTGGTAATAAATCTTTTTTTTAAATCTCAATATAACTTAAATTTCTCTGTTTCACTTGTGATTTTTACAATTCTGTGTGTATGTTTTATGGAGAGGAGCCTTGTTTCTTTCTGTGCTAAAGCCTCAGGTCTTCAATGAGGCACAAAAATGTCTTCAATGCATTATATAGTAGATTTGCATTCAAATCGATTCTTGTGTTTCTCACTGTGTTTCACGTAGAGGGAACACTGCAGCCACTCCCTGCATTCAAATGAACATGAGTGCCTTGAAAGGATGATCAGACCTCATGAATGCGATGCTGAAGAAGCTGTCTGGATTAGTTACCTCTCGTTGTCGTCTTTCAGCCTCTCCAGCTCTCGTTCCATCTCTAACCTTCTTTGGGCCACTGCCTCCATTTTTTCCTTTTCTACTTTCATCTCTCGCTCTTTCTCCTCCAGCTGAGTTTTGCCATCGAGAAGCTCCTTGTACCTGGAAAATCCAAACACAAAATCCATCTCAACAAAATGCTGTAAAAGTGGACGACCATGCCTTTTAAAATTCCTAAACACGTTTGCTTATGCGTATTAAAGTCTTTTAACTCATGCTTTTTCTTAAATCCATGGGGCCAAATTTTAGGGTAAAACTATAAAAATCTGAAAGGCAATAGAATAACACTTAACATTCAATTTAGCATTACTTAAACTGAGTAGCAGAGATGTTGTATGTGGGTAACACAGTATACTTACTGGAAACAATGACTCACCAAATGGTTCCATTTTTAAACACCGCATTGACTGCTGTTGGACTAATTTGATGAAGCTGGGAACCATCTTTACCTGCCCTCCAGCTCCCTGTGTTGAGCCTCCAGGCTGCGGCTGTTGCTTCTTATTTGGGAATGCTTTTCCAGCAGCTCCTCCAGCTCCACCTCCTGCTGCTGCTGTAGTGCTGTCATCCGCTCGTGGTCCCTCCTGAGAGCCTCCATCCTGGCCGCTGACTCCTCGCGCTCTCGCGCCCAAACCTTTGATTCCGCCTCCAGGGCGGCACACCTTGCTTCGCTCTCACTGCAGCGCGCCACCACCGCTGCATGCTGGGAACTCAGGGATGCTTGCTCCACCTGGGTGTACGTAGGATTTTGTGAATGTAACCAAACTTAGATGCCCTTTTCATTCAGGCATCAAATGTGTATTCTAAAGCCATTATTTATTTTACTAGCACACATTTATTCATAGTTTCATCACAACCAATGACCTTTGCCCTTAAACTTGGGGGCATTTATAGAGGACTTGAACCTCCACAAAAGTCATATAATTTCTTTTTCATGTACTTTTACTAATCATGTATACAAAACGCCTAGAAGTATAGAAATGGACACGAATCACCATGCGTCTAATGAGATCTGTTTATCCAGCTCCTTGCACAAAAACAAGGATAATATCCAAACATTTTTAGCAATAACTTTGAACAGTTATTGCACAAATAATTAGCTTTTAATTTAGAATATTAAACCTGACATTGCTATGTGGGTCACCTGCAGCTGGGTGTTGAGTGTTTGCAGTCTGGTGCAGGAGTCCTGCAGGCTGAGGGAGTGCCGGCGCAGAGCCTCCAGCTGCTCTTTTAGGTGGTCGCATGCCTCCTGGCTCTGAGACAACCGCACTTGCAAAGCCTCTTGCCCTGCAACTGCCACTGCTCTCTGAGAGGGAGAGAAATATATTTTAATTCCATAAGCCACAAAAAAAGGCAGACTGGTTTCTTAAAAAAAAAAATTTCAAATTATTGCAATAGTTGTGTCCCGTCTCTCACCAAATATCAGCTGGGAAAGGCTGCAGCCCTACTAGGAATTAGGGGTAGACAATAGATGACTTTGAAAACCATTCTTCTCAATTGTCTCATGACTGCCATCAATTCTATGTGTACTCTTTCATGTCTGTGTGGCATTTTGAATGTACCAAGGTACACATGTTGTACCCCAACTCACAATAAATGACACCTGGTTTAGGTTTTAGCCCACCAACCACCCAACTTGAAATTCGCATGTGGAGAAAACAGAAGACTGGACTGTTTGTTTTTCAATCTCCTTCATGGACCAAGTGTCTACACTACCAGTAAGTGGTGGCCATTTGTCACCTGAGTAAAGGCCAACACTTTGCTCAGCCCCTGCTCAGCAGCTGTCTGTTGTTAGCTCATTAGGATCTGATAGGTCAGCGTTGGGTTTCTAGCAGCATTTATATTGACTCTTGTTCCTCCTTTTTCTGCCAGCTTTAACTATGATGAATCTGGGAATATTCCTAAGGTATGGGCCAGGGTACTTTGAATTGGCTTTTTCTGTTAGATAATCAGGTAGTGCTTGTTAATGCTCTATTCTCTTTATTTGCTTCACTGCAGGCTTTCTCTCTCTGCCTTGTTGATTTTGGAAGCCCTTGGCTCGCCTATAAAAGGTTAGTAGAAAGTAGTTGTGATATCCTCAACTATGTTCAAATGTGGCGTCCACTCGGTTTTATGTCCTAACTTTCTTCTAAAAATCCCCAGGTCAGAGCAGTAGTGACACAAATGCTGGCGGTAATGCTGTATCATACAGAGGAGTGGCGGCTGCCCGCTCGGCACCTGCATCCTTCATGGCGTCTGACGCTGCCACTGGTTCTCATGGATCATCACCAGTGGTAGTTCTGAATCCAGCTGTCTCTCAGCCGGTTCTTCAGATGGCTCCAAGACTAGTTGCGGCTGGATCGTATATGCCAGCACAAGTGGCAGTTCAAACTCCAGGTGTTTCCCTGCAAACTCTTCAACCAGCTCCATTAGTAGCGGCTGGATCCTATTTTCCACAACAAGTGGCGCTCCAAACTCCTGTTGTGTCTCAGTCAGCTCCAGCATTTGTTGGCGCAGCATCTTATGTAACATCACCAGTTGTCCAAGATCCTGCTGGGTCTCAGGTTGTCTATCAGGCAGAACCGGGGTTCATCGGCTTGAGCCCTGCTGTATCTGTGGCAGAGTACCCCTCTGACTACGCATCAACTGGACCTGCTCAGTCTGAGCCACAAGGTAACAATGCTGTTGACATATGGTTTTAATTGTTGCATGCTACTGGGAATTGTACGTGTGGGTCCGTCTGAACACATGTTCATAGTGGTGGTTCCTGCATTTGGACATTTTTCCCTCCCACTTTAGCTTTGAGGTTCTCCCCTTCTACGTGTGCTTCTCAATGGCTGCTGTGAAAAGGTTTAACTCTAAACTCTGTCCACAGAGACTGAGTGGGTTATTGCTCCCCAAGACTTTGAGGATGCAGCTGCAAACAGCCAAGCCCTAAGCCTGGATGACATTCTCCCCGCGGCTGCTCAGCCGCCAGTCGGGCCCGTCCTCCAGTCTGGTGAGACTTCCAACGTTGTGAAGGAAGCTGAACTTGGCAACTACCAGCAGCAGACGGAAGAATTTGGCTACCCAGATGACGTTGAAGTTCCTAGGCAGGGTTTTCAAGGAGCGCCCATGCCCCTCCCTCGTCTGGGTAGCATGTGGGGTTCCCCTTTCTTTAACTTCGATTACAACCTTCTATATGGTCGATACCCTCCTGGCACTTACAGTACCTTCAGCAATCAGAACGAAAAGGGAAAAGACCACTCTCAGGAAATCCACTACTTGAAAGAGCATATTACTGAAGGAGATGATTCTGGGCAGCAGAAGTTCTTTCCAGGTGCCAGCTAGAACTCTGGACAGCATGTCTGCCTAGAGGAGCAATGGTCTTTCAGGCTAGAAACCATATGCTGAATCTTTCAACAAAAACGTGCATTCACTTTAAATAAAATCTTGTCAAAAACCTCAAGAATTCATCATTGCTGTGGGAGGGATGTATCTCGGGACTTTAATTTTTTTTTTTTTTTTCTTTCCTCCCTCCTCCCGCTGCAAGTCGACAACGTCTGACTTGTGCCTATGTTTCCTATTAATGCTTCTACTTGAAGCTTTACAAACTTGACTGACTTGTCTGGAAATTTAACTTCTGAATTCAGTCTTTTTGTAGTAATTGAGTGGACATGCCACTATGTATAAAGATTACAGTTGGGTGCAAAGTCTTTTACGTCGGCAGCATCCTACCTGAATAATAGACTGGCTGTTCAAAAACCTTAACTTGCTCCAGTGCTTCCTATAAGCTTGCCATCAGTACAAAAACTGTTGAACCTATTGGTCTTTGCAACTCATTTCTAATGGTGCTACACTGGATGTTTTCTGAGAAGTGTTTTAAGCAGCATGTGGGTTATTTTAAAAGCCAAATCTGAGGAATCATTTGTAACACAATGGATGTAACTAATGCAATTTCTGCAGAGGCGTTGAACCTTTTGCACTGTCTGTGCAAGTCCATAGTATTGTAGTCCAGGAATACAGATTATAGGAGGAAATTGTTTGACTATACATCAGAAAATCAGCTATTGCATCGGCCCAGTCATCCTCAACCCGACTGAAACATTGTAGTGGGACCTGAAAAGGGAGTTGTGAACATCTAAGTGCTGAAGCAACATTGAAGAGGAAGGGTGGATGAAAATTCCTCCACAGTGATGGGAGAGACTTATAACCTCATGCGGAAAACGAAAACTCCCAGGAATTGCTGCTAAAGCCGGTACTGCAAGCTAATAAACTATGAGCTATTGTTTGTCACTGTCCAGATCTCAAACTTTAAAAGCAGTAAATGTAAATGCAGTCCCATACGGGCCAAGAAAAAAATTAGACAAATTCCTGAGCTTGGGAAAGATGCAGCTGCCCTTTACAGCTTGATGCTGATTTGATGTGTTTTTGAGGCAGGGAGAAACGGCATGGGCTGCAGCAAATGAGATAAGGAAGATGAACAATAACTCGGGTATCATTTTAAAGCCTATGAAGAGAAAATGGCCTTGTGTTAGATAATGGCTGTCAAGTTTCCATAGAACAGCAATTCAAACATAGTATACAGATCAAGTCCTCCCACACTCCATTCACAGAAATGCATTCCAATGCAGGCACAAACCTTTTTCTCCAGCTCTGTCACTCTTTCACTCAGCTGCATTTCTTTCTCTCCTATAGTGTGATGGTATATCAAAGAATGGGGATGATCATCGGCAGTTTCAGTGCTTCCATCCTGAAGTGATATCTCCTGTATCGATGATGAATTTGAGCTGGACATCTCTTTCACCTCTGCACTCTCCCTTGTCTTTTCAAAATTGAGGGGAGATTCATGTTTGTTGAGGCACTGTGAGAGTGTCTTGACTTTCTCCTGTGATTGGTTAAGAGAGTCTCTGGCCACCCGGAGGTCAGCTTCAGATCTTTGTAGCTTCTGCTTCAGATTATCAGTTTCGGCGGCTAGTTTCTGAGAGCGTGCTCGCTCATCGGCCAGATCCTGACAAGGAAGAGACAAAAGAACTGACAAATTGTATTATTTGTATCAAAGTTTCATTAATGTCAGTAGTAGTTATTAGATCTAACAGATGGAGGGGCCAAGCTCGCTCTCCCAGGAAGCCAGAGGGCAAGCAGCTTCCCTTACTCAAACATTTTCTGAGCCTTGAATAATACAAACATTATCTTCTAGAGAAGATGGTCTATTTGTTTTCAGCTGTGAGCCAGTGTCTTTAATTTCATTTCAGAGTCTAACAATTCATGTGCTTTATTTCTTTTACAGCGAGAGGTGAATTTAATAATGCAACCCCAAAACATCAGCCTTTAGGACCCCCAGGCCACACCTGAGGGGGTCCCTGTGGAAAAAAGTCCACATGACATAGACTGAATCCTGCCTTCATTCATGCATTATTTTCTGGGTCTTGACAATGCAAGAGCATTGACAGCTACAATGACGAGCAGATGAGATTGGTTAAAGGAAATCATGTGGTTTGGCATTAAAATGTGCAACATTTATAGGTTGCCATACATCCTGCAACAGTTAGTTATTTCTTTTTTAAACAATCTGGTTTAATCTGTGTTTTGCTTTTTCGTTGTAAACTCAAATCACTGGCAGATTAACCATCAATTTATGCCAGGGAAACGTCTATCTTTTATTCAGTCTGCCCTGGTGAATCTTTTCAGTGAATTGATCCTTTACCACATAGACATTTCTTTAAAACCATACTTTGTCAATCCATCACACAGACGCACGCACCTGAAAGAGTGAGCCAATCTTGGCCTGAGCCTCTGCACACTGCTCCTGCAGCTGCTGTTTACCCTCCTCCATGCTGCTTAATTGAGTGGTGAGTTTGTCCTGCAGGTCCTGGAGCTGAGTGCAGAGCTCGTTGGACTCAGACAGCTGCTGACACACATGTCTATACACACACACACACGCAGGCGAGAAGCGGCGGAAACCCGGGTCAGACAAAGGTTGATTGAAGATAGAAGTGTCTTCACAGATAAATGCATGGCACAACCATAAGGCTCTCTCTGACACCTTGTAAAGTTAATTCCATAATCGAGGTTAAATGCATGAGCCATAGTATTTGTACCTATGTTCAGCATCCAGAGTACAAGCTCTCTGGTTGCCGTGCTCCAGAGCCAAGGTCGTACTCTCCAGCTGCTGCCTGAGTCTGGCTGCTTCCCTCTCTCTCTGCCTCCCTTCTTTTCGCTGGCAGTCTAGCTCGGATTGGCAGACCTCTTTCTCCTGCTCCAGCCGTGAGGCCTCCAGCAGAGCCTGGTCCCGTGCCCTCGACAGAGATTCAGCCTCCAAAGTGGCTTCACGGAGTTCTGCCTCCAGCTCCTCTTCCCGACGACGGGAAGTCTCCAGACTGCGGCCCTGGCGTTCCAGCTCCGCTCTGAGAGTCTGAATGCTGAGCTCTAGCTGGTCGTTCTGGCAAAAGGGAAAGACGGAATAAAGCTGTGTCACTTTTGACCGGACACATCAGATGAGACTGATCACAAAATACAGCCACCCTCTTCACATGATTGAAATGACCACCAGATGACTTACAAAAAGTTCAAAGAGGACATTTGTGCGACTACTACATTGTTATAAAACTAATAAAAAAGAAAAATTAATTTCAGATTTCTAAAAAACAGTTTTTAGAAATTTGGAAAATAAATTCAACATGCAACAAGCATTTGAGAAAGAAACCTGGTGGAAAGACTGGGTACCCGAAGCTGAGAAGAAACTAAATAGAAAAGTAGGTTGAAGTAATGGTTTTATTCTGTAAGTTGCTGAAGAACCTCTTGTCACTCTGCTTGAAACACTTCCTTTTAGCATCTGTTGAAACTGGTCAGGTGACTGATGTGAGGACCAAAATCGTTTTCTTTGTGTGGCAATCACCAATAGCGGGTCCTTGGTAACTTGCCCACCTCTGAGGCTTTTCAATACCACAGTGCCTTTCTAAAATGCTTTATGTAACAGTCCTGAAATGGCCTATCCTGAGTGCTAATAGCTTGTAGCTGTAAACAGACTACCTCAAAGCCAGCTATGGTGGACTTGACAGAACCCATGATGGCAACAACTTTATGGTGATCGCGAACAGCAAAAATAAAGTGCTTTGAGAACAGAAATATCCTTTAAATGTCACCACGTCCCTTACATCAAAACAGACCTCCAGTCAGATTTTATGACACTAGATTCAAGAGATTTCATTTTTAAGTATCCGTCTTTGACCTTTAGAAGCCTCTTTTGTGCAAAGTAGGTATTATGCGAGTATGCCTCGTGGTGATGTGGATCAGTAGCAGCCAAAAATCTGAACTAAAAACAAGGTCTTTAAAAGGCAACCTGCGGCTAAGCACTGTACCTCTGTATGAGCACCTAGTTATTTTTCAATGATTTTCAAGGTAATGCATAGAAGCAGGTATGGAGACTGTCTGTACCAGACTACAAGACTAAAACTTGAGAAAGTGAATGTGTTTGGTCAAAGCTCCAACGTGTGACTTTTGGTTTGTTGACAAGAAAACTCCCGGGAGCAACTACCTCCTTATTTCGACTGAAATCTCATTAATGTTTAATTTTTTTTTCTCCACGCACTGACCACATCAACACAACTTCTTTTTGTTATTTTTCATTACATAGTCGCTATATTACACCAATCAGTGAGATGAAAGAGGATGAGAGGTAATTTTCTATCTCACCTAAGATGTTGAAGGAAGTAGAGCACACTTCATGTTTCATTTAGCAATTACCCATTTGAATCCCCACATGTCCTCTGCTTCTCTTTCTGGTGGTCAGGATGTGAGCTGAAGTGAAACACGTTTAAACTTCCCAGTTACTAATTGAAGACAAATCCCTGTTGCTTGGCTAATTCTGGATTATTCTAAACGTGAGATGTAGTGTTTGAGTTTATGTCATAGATCATTTAAGAAAAAACATTCCTCAGAAAGGTTAGATTTTCTGCTTTGAAAAGAGGTAAGGTGACACAAAGGTGACACAACATAGGAAGAAGGACCATATGCAGCTCTGTCTGAGAGGGGTATTCATGAACCTCTTTTTATAGTATTTCTTTAATGCTGACAAGGCGGTGCTCTTTCCCTTAGCTTGCAGTTTCCCCTGCCTTGAAGTTTTACTGCATATAGCACACTGAAGAAAAATTCACTGACTTTGTCCTCCCAAAGCAAGATGGCTGAAAAAAAGTGATTTTTGGTTTTTTTTTGTTATTTACTACTCTTCTATACAGCACAACGACTTAACTAAGAACTACAACACATCTCATGACAGCCACTAAACAAGCCTGTGCTTGGATCTGTGCTCTGAGTTTGAGTTGTGAATGACCTGTTCACTCAGTACAGGGTGCATAAGGAGTGCAGGAGAGGGCTTTTGCTGAACATGAAAACATGGCCTAATTAGTTTCCAGAGATGAGACAAGTGTGTTGCAATAGTTTAGAGAAATTCACTAATAAGTATATAGACTTCTTTTTTCATAGGCTGGTATTTTCTTTCCATTTCTTCCTCCAGTAGTAAAGCCTTACTGTTAGATTTTCTGCTTTTTTGTGTCTCGCATGTCTGTGGGAACATTTGGGGATTCTTCTTGCTCCTGCTCCAGCCCCTCTCACCTTGCGCTGGGCAGCTCGCATGGCGTCCACTGTGCTGCGTAGCGCGTCCTTGTCTCTCTCTAGAGCAGCCCGCTCTCCTTCTAGGGTGGCAATGACGGTGGTCTGCATCCTGTGAAGCTCTGCTTGGCTGCGCAGACGACATAGCTCCTCCTCCATCGCCAGTCCCTCAGACTGAAGTACCTGAGGGCAAAACAGTGGAAAACTTCACTGAGCTGTGACAGTGACCACGTGTCATTAGCACTGTGCATAAAGCATGTTCTCATCCAGTCTACTTGTACATTTTCATGTCTTTTTTTCCGTGCATTGAAATTTTCCTCACATTTCAGTCACTTGTTGCTTTTTTAGGGTCTCAAAAGTTACTTTCTCCTTTTGACAGAGTTTTCCTCACATTTTTCCCTGTTCTTAGCTAATCAGCCACCTTAAGGTTTATCATTTTGGTGCATCTTGTTTAAGTCTTCCTCTGACTGCAGTTTGAATTTTTGGATATTCTATTTCTTAATTTGGTCCTGTCTGCTTTGGCTGAACAGCTACTGTCAACCTGCACTGTGCTCTTGTTTTTTCAAGTAATCTTTTGTCTCATCGGCTTAACTTAATGCCTCAGTATAAATAGATTTTCAAGCCAGCAACCCATGCACATATATAGGTTAAAACTGTTGTTTTTCGTCTGTATATTCCTCACCCTTGCAAATGGGGTATCTAGAGAAGTCATACATTTCTTCAACACAAATATTCATCACAAGAAATACCCACCCAAAAGCACTTTTGAGCTCCACCTGCTCTTCTTTCTACCACTTAGGACTAACTTCACTCACTGTCTTCACATCTCTGTGCTGGCTGATATTGATTTCCTCATCTTCTTCAATTTAGTCTGAAGAGCTTGCAGCAATCTTCTCTCCCTCTCATCATATCGCTCAGTCCTACACTCACCTCATCACTGGCCATAAAACGAGCTAGTGATATGCTGTAGAAGGCCAAATGTCTTGACTGTCATATTCTGAATTCCTCTTTACGGCAGTATCTGTTGTTGTTCAGGGTTCTCAAACATTTTCTTCCTCACTAGAACATGAAGGCATTTCTCTTGACTGGTTTTATAAAAGTGAATTATTATTGTATTGAAACCCATGATAAATGTATAAGCATTTACCTCCTATCAAGCATGAACTGCACTTCTGGCAGTGATGACCTATCATGAGACTGACGGAAAGATGGAAGCTGAACTTGAATGAGGTCACATGAGGCACAGTATGAAAAGCACTGAAAAGCTAGTATTTTCATATGAATTTAGATTTAAAAACACATCCACTGTAGTCTGAAAGATTTTCATGCTTCACTGTATTTTTTTGGTTACTTAATACCCACTGTCTGGATTCTATAGGGTTCGTTTTCAGCTTATATCGACTATCTCGCCAAAAACACACTTTAGAAACTCTCCCACCTCATGTTTCCATCCATCCTTACCTCTATCTTCCTGCGAGCCTCCAACAGACTTTCTGCAGCTTTCTTCAGACGCTGTAGCTCAGCCTCCATGAGCACCAGCTTTTGCTCAGCTTCCCACGTTTTCCTGCTTTGCTCTCCCAGTTTTGAGCGCAGGTCCTGGGCCAGGTTCGCCTGTCGATCTGCCTCCTCTTGTGCTTGATGGAACCGTTTAGTGAGAAGCTCCACATCCGGACCAGAGAGGGAGCACATGGCCAGGTGTGAAGCAATAGTTTCTGTATTATCTTCCACGGGGTGCTTCATGATCTCTGGGCTAGTGTTCAGTGAACACTGTACTTTCTTTGGTGCTCTTTCTTTCTCCTGTTTTTCCCTTTCTTTCTGCCCTCCTTCTGCCTCACCCCTCATTTTGGTCTGGATGTCCTCATCTAATGGTTCATCGTCTCCCACATGGAGGACCTCCTCGCCCACTCCTGCTTCCCGCCGCGTCCCGATAATTTCTCCTCTTTTCTCCCTCTCCACCATTAGCCTCTCCTTTCCTTCCCCTTCACCCCAACACGATTCAGAGCCCTGGACTCCTCTCACTAACGTGTCCTCCTCCACCTCTCTGTCTGTCTTCTTAAAATCTTCCTGCTTCCTCTTGTCCTTAAGTTCACACAGTAGCTCCTCCAGGCGCTGCTTCAGAGTGGCATTTTCATTCTTCAAGTTTTGACACTGAAAAATACAAGGGGAGATACGTTTTAAAACTCACTTTGATCTCATATTTGGTTTCTTTGTGTCCTTTTTTCCTATATTAAGTCCTTCAAAATACAAAAAAGGGCTGAACATGAATATGTACTTGTAAGAAATGACTACCCTTGACACACACGTTAAACAATGAAAAATTAAAAATCTTGGGTATAACTGCTATGAATACATTTTCATGCATATGACGAGATTAAATAGAGGCTAAGCATGGACAACATGAATTTGTAACGATCAGTCATAAAAAACTACAATTCCGAAGTATAGTATAAACAACTGAACATACAACACTGATTGAGTTGAACAGCTGTACTGTTTCTAATAAAGTCCCATTAGACTTGATTATCTTAAATAATTGGTGCGATAAAAACTATCCAACACAGATGACGTGACTGTAATGTAAATTGCATCGTGGAATGTATTAAACTTTATTATTTCTAACAAAGATATTAACATCTTCTGGGGGTGGATGGCACATTTGAGTATTTAAAACAAACAGTTAATTCATCACTATGTGTGCCGTTCTCTTATCATACATGTTACACGTGGCTAGAATTGATAGTTATTCTATTTTTGGACAGTGACACAATTTTCCAAAGTTCACACTCTCCTCAAACACAATGGGCCTGAAATTAAGCAATCAAGATGTGATTGAAGAGTAGAAATTTAATTTTATTTCAAATGGTTTTTAAAAAAGTAACTACTGCTAGAATTCCTAAACTTATAACAGGCTATGTTAAACTGCTTGGATAAATGCTGCAAGCCTGCAGTCCAATCACTTCTTGATTGCTTCAAGTGTTTTTCTGTCTTTTCCACGGCGGCGGAGAAAGCAAGCACTTGAACTTAAAGAAGACATAAGATGATGCTCTTTTTTCACAAGAAAGCACGAGTTTCTTAAATAGAAGTCTGTAGACAGTCTTTGTTCAGAATAACACAGCTTCTTCCAGTGTTTTACACATGTATAAAATGTGAGGTGAGCAGTCCAGCTCTTCTCTTTCCTTTGGCTCTGCTTCTTTTATACAGAACATATAACAACTGTAGAGGCACATTATTATGTATAAGAAAAGATCATGTTAATTTTACACATTTTTTATCATTGGATATAATATTTGATTCTAAAAGCAACAAGCAAAACCACAATGACTTGAACTTCCTCTGTTTTCTTAGGTTCAGTAGATAAAGCATCATCCAAAGATGTTTCTCTGTACTAAACTGGGAAAAAAGGTTGGGTAACCTTGTAAAGACGTATAGGTTTAAGTAGCAACAATGTGACAGCTTTCATTTCCACAAAAAGCTGCATTAATTTTTCACAGATATCCTCGATTGTTTTATAGGTTAGATAAGAGTAAAGTCTTCCTGGCACATCTGTGAAGATTCTCTCTGGGATTTTTTAAGGCATAGACAACTTGATGACAAATTAATATATGAAAATGTCATGCTCTACTTTACTCTTTAAGTCTAATAAATGACCAAATTGTCATCTTGCACTGTATCCAACTGTAGGAGGGGGGGGGCATAGAGAGCAAAATAAAATCTGCCAGATCGTTTTTTTAACTAAGCTGGTTTTTGTAGCCTCATGGATATGCTTTTCTGTGTTCTTATTTTGATCAATAATTTCCCCCTTCAGACACCTCTCTGCTGACCACAAATGTATCTTCTGACATGGATGTTTTTCAGGAATGTGGATCCATTTCACTTCAGAGGCTCTTAGCTATTTCTTTAGCTACATCCCTGCAATTATCTTTTTTTAATCAGACAGTTTTTATCATTTTATATGGGCACAATAGTTTCTAGCTGCCTGAAAAAGAAATCTAATTTTCTCGTTTTTCTCTACTTTTCGCAAATTTGTTTCATAATGTCTGTTTTCTGTGGTGCTATCAGAGCTTACTATCATTCAGACAAAAGCTATTTCATTCACAGAGGAACTTCTCACCTCCCTGAGTGTGTTCTGTTGCTCGATCTCCAGACAGGCCAACTCGCCCTTTGCATCAGGAGAATCAGCCTGAGAGAAACTGGATGGTTAGTGCCTTCTTTTGTTGTTTTTCCTGTCTTCTAATAACAACTGAAATGACTTGCGTCATGTCTTAAATGTCACATTTTATTATCGTACTCTGCTTGCAGCTTCAAACAAGGAGCTAGAAACAGCTGACAACTAAATGCTAAAATCTTCAGCCTTTCAAACCTGACCTCCTGCTGGGTCTCCAGCTCCTCCAGTCTCCTCCTCAGCTCTGCGTTCTCCTGCTCTGCTCCCAGCAGCCTCAAAGTCGAAGCCTCCCCTACTTCCACACTCAGCGGCTTTTGATCTGAGACTTTAAGGAATACAAAGATTGAAGGTTGACAAAGGATGAAAGATGAGGACACTTAAAGAAAGAGAACTCATTTGACAAAAAGGAAAATTATTTCTGAAAAAGATTCCCACATAAGTTGTCCTATGAGGGCGACCTTGTTGGTCAGTTTTTCATCAAAATGGTTTTCCCTTATCTTTAGATCAAAATGCCTCAAATGACGTGGAGCAGAAAGCAGCTGCTCTGACCAGTTATGTCACTCAGCTCCTCATCAGAGTCCATCAGTTCTGATCGGAGAAAACCTTGGATTGGAAAAGCTGGAGCGGGGACGCTTCCGGTGCTGGTGCTGATGTGCCTCAGGTCCGCCTCCAGACTCATGTTCATCTCCAGCAACTCATCTACTCGCTGCCTCTCAGTGTCCCGCTCCTACACACACAAAACACAAAACACCATTAATCCATTACAAGATATACAGACTTCTTCGAAGACATGTTTCATGAACTTAATTTCTTATGAGGTGATCATTTATTTATGCTGCTCATATGCTGCTCATATACTGCTCATATATATATATATATATATATATATATATACCTGCTGTTTAAAGTATTTTAGTGTACGAATATTAAGTTAAATCCTTTGCGTGGAACCCAAACATGCATACAAACACAAAAATCTGCAGCACAATTCCACCCACCGCTTCCACATCCATTATTTTCTGACGCAGCAGAAGATTGTCCCTCTCCAGCTCCCGTAGTGAGGAGCACCGTGTCCGCGCATCCACCAGCTGCTCTTCAAGAAGACTTTTAGTCTCTTGCAGAGCAGTGACCAGTTGCTGTTGTTCCTGTAGGGAGTGGAGACACGATGTTATACCACAACGCTCATCTGCCCTTAAATCAAACTAAATTTGTATAAAAACCTAACACATTCTAAGGGAACACCATTTTTATCCCTTCTGCCAAGACTGTCTTGATCTTTGGCATTTTTTGAGCTACAAGACTGACTTTGTTCTGTGGCCATGCCTGTGGCCTTTCTAGACATGTCTCAGAATATGGTTTAATGAGCCACAATAAATTCCCCAATTAAACAAATCTGCAGATGTTGCGAGTACGCTCAGTTTATGACCTGCAAACATGAACACATTTGGCCATGACCTTACTGGACCTTACAAAACTTGAATGTCCTCTGAGAGCTAATTTATGGTAATGATATAGGTAATCGAAACTTTATAAAGCAGCCATCATCAAGAACATCCCAGACTGTGTATATGTTCATTCCATATTCCCCACAGCCTATTAAATCCCCCAAGATTCCTCAAGGCAGCTATATCCTGTTTAATTAAATGAATATGGTGGAATCATCTGTTTTGGTTTCATTACTGAGGTATCTATTCTGTACCTCTCATGAGAAAGGGCTCGGTGCAGCTGCACCTAAAGTGGAAAGTATGTCCACGCAAACCCAGCATCCATTCAGTTGGTTAGTGACAGGTGATTTAGGTCAGCTTACCCATGCACTAATTAGAATTTGTGAGAGAGAAAAGCACAACATAAAACTAAACCTCCAACAAGTAATCTCACAATGTGTTTTTGAGCTGATCGTCACATTTGAACTTTCAATTCTGGGTCCTCTGGTGTGAGAAAAAAAAACCCAGCACCTAGTTTGAGCCGCCAGGTGGACGTGGAGTAAATGGGGAATGAATAAAACATGTCTGAGGGGGTGATGGTGAGGTGGTTTACGTTGATGTCAGCACCTTTTCTGCCTTCTAAAAAACTGTGCCTCTTCAGAATAAATCTGAAGTCTTAAGTTTCAATAACCAAAGCTGTGCTCTCCTCCTCGTCATCAAAACTGCTCTGCACTCTAAATCCAGATGGCATCACATCATCCTCTGACTTTGAGCGTAATCAATTTTCCGTCTCACTTTTGCGTGAAAAGCTCAAGGCCACGAGAGCGAATAATGGCACTTTAACATTAAGTGGGTCTTCTTTCTGAAAAATAAAAGGTACTCAGAGATGGGATTTTGAAAGAAGTCTTTTTGATGTGACCCTTTCTGGTAAGAATCATTTTGAATAGCACATGATTTTGCTTTGTGAAATTTATTTTGCGTAGACATGTTTAAAAAGATTGAGACTGTATTCGATTTTGTGCTGACACAACGTGTGTGACCTTTAGGTGGGGGTGTTTGTGAGAAAATATACTCACTTCTGTGAGTTGCGCATTTTGTGTGTGTGTGCACCTTCAGCTGTGTGCGTGTGAGCTCCAGGCTGCGCAGTCTGTGTTTACAGCTCTGAAGCTCAGTCTGGAGCTTCTCGGTCCATGTGGCCCGCTCTCGAGCGCAGTCCAGCTCATCCCGCAGTGCGCGCATGCCCCTCACCTCACCCTGCAGGGAGCGGTTCTACACGCACACACACGATCAAATACACAAGTTCCATGAAAGTTGTGAACCGATCTGGGTTGATGTTAAAGTGAACGTTGACAAAGCGAGACACAAAAAAAAACAATGTCTTTGGCATATAAATAAAATGATGGCATCTATCAGTTTACTTTTTGAGAAAAAATCTTCTTCAAAAAGATATTTTTAGGACATTCAGATTTATTTTAAGTCAGTCAAATTACTTATGATGAAGGAATTCTTAAATGATATAAACTGCAGGACAGCAGCATGTAAAAACAGAACAATATCAAGAGGGAGAATTTGACACTGTGATTTTCTGGTTATGTGTCATCATCTCTGTGGGGTTTTGGGCATTTGACTCTAAATAGTAACTGCACTTTTCAGCTAATGTGTACGTACCTCTTTTTGAAGCTTTTTGAACTGGTCCTCCATTGTTTGAATCTCCTGCTTGCAATCCAATATCTGATCACCTTTATCTTCCCTTAAACACACATACAGCCATCAGCTCAGTGCATAACAGTCTCTTTGACCTTATATATATTTTTTTACATTTAACTCATATATTATGTGAGAATAACATAGATCATGTTTGCCAGAAATAGACATAAAATCATAATAATTTCTAACATTGACCTTTGTGAATTTAATACTGTTGGAGGTGGATTGTAGAAGTGAGAGTCTTGATTCGTTCCTGCATTGTTGCCAAGTAACAATTCATTTTTGTGCATTGTGAAGTGTAAATATTCTTTCACAGTGTTCAGGCTGACCTTTATCACAAATTTTCTAAAAGGTGCTCTGGGTTTTTTATGTTGCGCACACAGACGCACGCACTCACAGCTGTTGTTTGAGGCGGCGGAGTTTGGCCTTGCTGTCTGCCAGCTGGAGCGCCAGACCTTGAGGCAGCTCTTCGCTGAAGCCAACCAGGGGCACTGCTGTTGAATCAACTTGGGCTTCCCGCTCTCGACAGAGCTCTGTTATCCTCTGGGAAAGACGGAATAAGATGGATGTGGATGTGACAAGAAAGCAAAAGGGAGGGCACACAAACCAGATGAGGAAAAAAGGACAAACAAGCTTTGAATAAAATAGATTTCCCCCTTTTTGCAAACGGTTACCTGAGTCTTTGCTTGTTTGACAATAGTCTACAACACAAAGTGATGTGATACAAGTAAAATCATCAAAAAAGTAAAAAGAAGGAAAATACAAGCGACTATCATCATTTATAATCAACACTGTTGGCATCTTCAGGTTTCTACTTTTAACAGAAAGTCTGTAAATGAAGAATAATAGATGTGAAATTATTCTGTAATTTTGAAAATACACAAGAAATGCTAAAGTGTAGAGCAAATACATACAAGCCACCAAAATAATTGGAATCAGACTGAACATTCTTTCTAATTTCTCTGTAATCTTTCCCTCTGCAGCTCTATAGCAACAGAAAGTTCTTTCACTTTTTTTTTCACTGGTAAATAAGCTTTGTTTCATGAAGGCTTATCTAAGTCAGAGCGATTTTTTTATATTAAAATGTAATCCTTTATTCTGCTCTGAGCTCACGATAAGGTTGTACCTGAAGTTTCAGAAGATTATTTCCTGTTTCAAAGAGATAATGTATTATTTTTTCATTAGCAGATTTTAATCCCATAGAGGCTGAGAACAGATCAAGGTAATACTGACTGATTTATGGATGAAAAACATGCTCATTTAAAAACGAGAATTTGAGGATTTTATGGCCTTGCTCAACAAAAAAAATAAAACATGACTTCCTACATCTCAAAACACTTTTTCTCAGGTCTGTTCCAAGAACAAATGTAAGCCTAAGCCTCTTATCAATGTTAGTTTCTGTAGTGCACAAATAGCGATTTCTAATAAAAGCCCACTGGCTACAAGAAATTATCACTACAGGTAGTTAATTGGTACCTCAAAATGGCAGCTTATTGTATAGAAATGTTTTGAATGTGAAATGGGGAAAACACAATCGCTGTTTAATCATTTCACTAATAGAAATTTGAAGTGGTGATTCTAGTCACAAGTCCACTTTTTCATTCATAAAATCAATCTGGCATGACTCAGATCACATGAATTAAACCTAAAATCACTTAAAAGGACGAATTAAAAAAAACGTTTGAGGTCCATACTCCGAAAGCAACTGCATTTTCACTCAAATATTTGATTCCATGTGTCTACTAAATGTAAACAGTGGCCTAAATAGCTTCTCACTCACAAATTGGCTGTCAAGATTTTTCCAAAGTCACCAACACTCCAATATCGCTGGCATTATTATAAAGCTGACAGTTAGCCAAATTTAGTTCAATAACGCCAAACAGAGATGAAGCCTGACTAAGGCTGAGACTCAAATCAGCCACTAAAGCTTAGTAATAATAATTGTATTTATAATTTGTGAGTTAACATGCTGCTACCTGGTATGTAATCATTCAGACACCATTGTGCACGTTCAATCAAAACAATTATAATTTCCCTAACCTAAACCCTTATAGCAAATAAATGTTTTGACAACAACGGGAAAATCCATAATTGCAATGTTTGTTTTCTTCTTTTTTTCAACACACAAATTATATTATCTGGGTTCATCTGGTAAAATCCATTTTCAATCTTCCAGCTGAAGAATAATTTTCCACATGCTGTTCCTAATTTATTTCCTTTTTGATAATATCCCATTCAGGTCTGTCTGTCCGTGCAAACAATAACAAGCGATAATATTCAAAGGATGTTGACCTGAAATGATGGTGGTCGCAACCTCATGTGAAAAAGCAAAACAAATACTCATTTAGTTAATACCAACATTTCTAATTATAATGCATTTATCACATTTATCATAATCTGAGCTACTTCTGTTCCACACTGGCAGCTACCTGTATAGAAACCACAACCCAGACGCACTGGCTTTGTGACCTCCCCTCGTCTGATGGAAAGTTCGATGTAAACAAAACTCTTCCCGCAGCACTGAGACATGACGTCATGTCTGTGTTCCCAGCATGTGAATGAGGTAGCTTATTTAAAATGCCAGAGAAAATGTCCTCATTATCCTGCAGTAATCACCATTTAATTTCTAAAGTTGCTTCAGCGACTTGATGGCCTCCATCCTTCAATATAGTCTGCGAGTAAAAAGTCCTTTTAAATTACCCTTTCAGCACTCTCTTGCAAACATCTGTTGTTGTCATGTCAACAAAATAAAATCCCTCTTATTTCCTGATGGAAAAACGTATAGCAGAACGTGTTCACTGAAACCAAAAGCCACTCCTACAGCTATAATAGCTATAACAACACACTAGCACCATTCTACAAATATTTTCACCTCAACCAAGAACAGTCATTTGGACAGAGCACTATAGATACATGTTTGCTTAATGAGGTAACACTCACACGAGGAGGGAGTTTAGAGGATGCCTCTGAAAGTAGCGTTTACTTCCCTGTCATGCAAATGAATCAGCAATCTTTGTGTTTTAAACTTTATGTGCGTTATTTCTTTTTGTGTTTTTGTCGTTATTGTTTAAATAAAATGCCACATGTACGACTGATTTTTTATATCCCGATAAAAATGTCTCAGCATGGTGTCAGTGGATTAATGCCACTGGAATACATTTCAAACACATTCTTCAAAGGTAAGCTGATAATGGCTATTTTGTGTTCCAATAGTAGGTTGTAAAACTTAAAGATTCTCACTCAGGTCGACACCAGGGGCTACTACTTATTCCTCAAAGTGTGTGCCTGCGTACCTCCAGATGTGAGTCTCTCTGCGCCAGCAGGCTTTGGATTTGTTTGGCCATGGACCTGAAGACCAGCTGTAAATCTGCACCCTCGGCCTCCATCAGTTCTTCCCACTGAAGCGGCAGCACCATACGAGGATCCTGAGTCACCTGCAGCAAGGACAGCTTTTCATGTCTGTACGATAAGATCTATGTAAATCGAACACAAATGGCAGACAAACATTTCGGGCAGAGCGAGAGCTGTATGAATACTAAGTACCTGTGTAGAAGAAAAAAAGAATATTCTCCCATTTATGTCTGGGGAATGTGTGGAGAAAGAAAACGCCTGACTAATTCATGCAAAACTAATGATCATGTTGACGGTTCTGAGATGTCCTCGGGTGGTAGCCATATGAGAAGGAAGCAGGGGGTGCAGCCATCCACACAGGAGGAGCACCTCTCACCTCCATGATTTATTAAGCTGAGAAACTTGGCATGAAAAAATGCTGGTGGGCAACATACTGTTGCTGAAATTCAGCCCCGCTAGTATGCAACCTGCTGTTTCTGTAATGCTGGAACTCGTTCATGGGGGGTTTCTTCAAATGGACGCAATTTGGCATTCATGCCTTATTGGAGGGGATGACAGAGAACGACAGAAGAGAGATGAAGGGGAGAGGACGGCGTGACATAGGTGGAGGTGAAGAGGTGGACATGAGGGGTGGAGAATCCATCACCAGGGGCCACCCGGAGGTCCTGATGAAGCTGCCTTCAGAATCTCAAGCAGCTCATATTCAGACTTACTTGACAAAAAATAACAGCAGGAGGAATAATAGTTTCAGATTCTCTGCCTACCGGCAAAACACCGAGGAAATTCTTTGCAAAATCATCTTTAGTAACTAAAATATTCTTGGAAATATCTCCCCGGGACTAAATGTATTTTAATGGGGAAGGCTTGATTTGATTATTTCTGCACGTACCTGCTGAATACAGCCGGCAATGGCTGCCTGGGACTCAATGTCCAGAGACTGGATCTGCTGGATGAACGTTTCCTTCCTCTCACACTGCAGACACAAGACATATGCAAGTTAATTGTGTGCATGTCAGATTAAAATACATTGTCAAAATTCCATCTCTAAGCTTTATAAGATATGCCTCAGATGAATAACATTGTCAGGTGCAGATAATCAGAAATGGCTCTGAAATCTGATTTTAAAAGAACAAGCAATCGCTGAGAATAAAAGTTTTCACTGAGGATGTACTAGTGTCATGCTATTCTGTGAAGAGAAGTAAAAACTCTCACAGATAAGTGGGTTCAAACACACAACCGACCCCCAAGAGAGAGAGATGGCATGATGCTGAACCCTGAAAGTGTGTCAGGAAGTTGCTGCTGTCAAAACCTTTATGAGACATGTTAGTATCAGTGATAGTATGTTTCTGTTTCTTCTTAGAGTGCATCTCCATTGAAAATCAACCTGTGTGGTTTGATTAACAACCATCAGAGCCACAGTTAACATACAGGTGTAAGCAGAAATGAAAGACTGAGAGACACAGTCAAAAGCCAGATGTTAGCTGCAGTTAGGTTGTTTTTTACTAGAGTGAAAAAGGCTAGGTTGAAACATCTGAGCACTGCTAATGGACAATTTCAGTACTCTGTGTTTCACAAGTGAATAAAACAGCCCTTTATTGCCTTCTGTGGTGAGAAAAATATTAAACCCATGAGTCCTGAATAATAGCACAGGATGTACAAAAAGTTCAACATCCTAACCTTTTGAAAAGAAAAAGGGGGGAAAGGATTTTTGCAGGTAAAGTAAAAACAGCTCCGGTATAATGACCCCTCTTTGTATATGTGTGTGTGTCTGTGTGTGATCACCTGCACAGCACATCCTAGTATCAGCAGCAGCAGTCGCCTGAGCTCTTCCACACCTGCCTCTGAGGACACAGAAATAACTGCCATCATCATCATTATCATCATCATCTCCACTCTCCACCGCCATCCTCCTTATCATTATCACCTTAATGCGCCTCACAGATAGCCGAGATATGGACCTGTGCATAAACTATAATGAGTTTCTCATGGTTAAGAGACATGACACTGATAGGATCTTGTTATCTTGTACCTGTCAGGGGGTCCTGCCCCAGAATAGCAACATTAGGCAGAGGCATCAGTATCAGCTGCTGCAGGTCCTCCTGCAGACAACGATGAATGGAAAGAGTTAAAAACAAATATGCCCTTAGAGGGACCGGACAACCGACAACAGCAAAACTTTCCACCATCCGTGACATGTATGGTGTAAACAAAGACCTGGTACCTGATAAGAATCCATTTGTTCGTTCTTTCAAGGCAAATAGGCTTTGCACAAATTCAACTTATCATATTTGATTCAGTATTTCAGGGTATCTTTTTATATATATATATATATATATATATA
>JABUIW010000031.1:1774456-1814227 GCA_013363375.1 Menidia beryllina | reverse complement strand
AAAAGATATATATATATATATATATATATAAACAACTTTTGGGCTTGATCTGTACATTAGAACAGGGTGATGTTGGGTCACCACAGATAGTTTCTTCACTTGAAAGGACATAAATTAAATCAACTATATGTTATTTTCTGTTCATTTGTTTCTGCAATTGAATGTATTGTTCCACTCACTCACAAAATAATTTCATGTCAAATAATATTCTCAAAAACACCTTTGTAGAGCTTATTGTGTTATGTTATGCCTAGTTTTACTTTTATAAGAGAAAACATATTTTTTGTTTATGAACTAAAAAGAAAGTCATTGCTAATAAACATCTCATCCATTATCCACTTAGCCAGGGCAGAACCAAAACTGTTCAAGAATGTGTTTCAGTTAAATTAGGTGATTCAGGACCAGCAGAGGGTCCAACAATACCGTGGTCAGCTTGTTTGAGTGAGTTGTAATTTGTGCTTCGAGCTCTTGGACAAATCTCCTGGCACTCTCAAATCAAATCACTCTGAATCAAGCTGAGACATCTCAGACTTTCCCCCAATAAGAAACCTGGCTTCCCTGGCAGCAAAACAAGTATTTGTATTGTGGATCTGCTGTGCTTTTTTTTTACTACTTTGCAATTAGTACAGAAGAAGTGTAGCGAATGATCCTGTTCCCTACTTTATTTACTTGGTTCTAAACTCAGAGAAGACCACAGACCATTCCTGAGAGTTGGAAATGTTTTTGTAAAAAAGCCACAAAATGGCGTTGGCTGGCTCTTTTCCCAAATGCTTTGGAAGTCTGTTCGCATCCTCCTGTGATCCATCAATGCAAAAGTGAGCCACAATTATAGCTCTCTTTCGTCTGCTTACTGTAATTTACAAACTGTGCAGCAGGAACAGCGGTGCACCAAGAGGCAGCAGCAACTGTCTTCAGCAACTGGCAAGCTCAGCCAACTGCACTTCTCTGCTCCTTTAGGGCACGCAGGGTAATAGCCCCTGCAGCTCTGACTTGGTCATCGAGTAGCTTATGGTTCTCGGTGCCAAACAGACTTCTGCAGAAGATTACACAGACTGAAAATTATATGGCTTGTTGTTTTTGGCATACTAATGCTGTTGAATGAACAACTCCCCGTCTGCCCGTAAAGCCATGCTACACACACAGAGCAGGGCTGTAGATGCCCAGATCTCTCCTTCTCTATAATTTACACATCATCCCTTGATACAGTAATAAACCATGTCAGAATATGTGAGAAAACAAAATAAGTGCTACACATTGGAATTATATGTGCTGTGATTTCCAAGACAGTGAACTGTAAGGTTAATCAGTGGTGGCTAAATTCATATACTTCAGCACACTAGGCTGGTTAAATGTATTTTTTGGGCATTTCACATTAATTTAGCATTGTATGATTTCTTATTCTTCCGCTTCACTGTATTTCATAGGTCGGTCAGGATCTTTACACTCCATTTCATATGACAGTTTGAATTACGAAGTACTTTCTAAATGAGGATTTTAAGCAATTGAAGTTGCAACCACATCTTAAAACACAGCACATCATTAAAGATTAAACCAGTGGTGTCCAATATTTTCAGCTTCTAAAAACCTGTAAGTGCGGCCACATTTTAGATGTCTACGAGTTCAACTCCTACATTAAAAACTGAAAAGTCTTGTGTACCTTTGATCTTTCCTTTGCCATTAATCATAATGATCCCTCCAGTCAAGCTTGCACTTTACTGGGTCCATATAGAACCATAACTAGCTCCACCACCTGCTGCTACCTGTAGCATGCTTCAAATATAGAAAAAGTACAATATTTACTTTAATACTCTAATAGAGCTGGGCATCTAATTTGACTGAACTTTATTCAGCGTTGTATTGATGGTTTTATTGAAAGATCTGAGGCTTTCTTCCATAATTTCCAATGTCAATACAGTAAAAAGTGAAGAATTATTCACATATATCCTTTTCTGAATCTGAAGATCATCTATTGCTACAAAGACCTGCCTTGAATAACAAATGAGTGCATTAATCAGGCTACTGGCAACAGTTTGGGAAAGAATTAATTGCCATCTGCAACAATATCTGCTCCAAAATCCATCTTTCTACATCATGTTGTCTGATATGGTTTCATTTCGCCCACTAACTTTTATTTTCTATTTTTTATTCCTGTTCTTTCCTCTTATGTCCTTGATATACAGATTAATTCAAATAAAATGAACTGAATATTCAGTAACTTTAAAATGGCATGGGTTACCCGGAACAAAGATCGTTAAGGGTCAATACATTCGTGGTCGGGCGAAATTCACATTTAAAATCCCATTAACTGAAGGTTGCAAAGCAAGTTTGTCGTTAAGTGGCATTACAGGAATTGTCGAGTATTTTATCAAGTTAAGGTAGAACAGAGCAAATACAATAGCATAGAGTCCACAAAAGACAGCAAAACGGAGCAAAATGCAATAAGCGAGAGCTCTGAAAGAACACTTATATACTACGGTAACGGTGTAGAAAAGTCCATCCTGTCTTAACACTCACTCGTCTACAATTAGCTCATCTGCTGCACACCAGAAGCTGAGGTCACAGCAGAGAAGATGAAGCCTTTACATGCTACTCGCCGTTTTTGTGGCTTAAGCTCGTCACGCCCTTGAATGTGTCACACACACTTGCATAAACACACATCCAGCAAAACAACCAGAATGAGAAGTAAAACTGTGGCCGGTGCTGAACTGAATGTCCAGAGCGGCAGTGGAGCCAATTCTGTAACTCTGCTATGACTGAAATGAGCTTCCTACTTTCTGCGAGCCTCTGCTGTGAGCCTTTCGAGTTTAAAAGGACGTTAGTGACTCCCTGGAAATTAGGAAGTGAAACTTTTAGGCTCATGTTCTTTTTTTTTTTTTTTTTTTTTTTTTAAAGATTTTTTTGGCTCTAGTGGCCTTTAATGACAGTAGCTTGACAGGAATGGGGGCAGAGATAGAGAGGGGAAGACCTGCGGGAAAGGGCCATGAGCCGGATTCGAACCCAGGCCGCCCGCTTGCGAGCAAAGGCTCTGTATATGGGCCGCCCGCTCTAACCATTAGGCTACGGCTGCGGCCCAGGCTCATGTTCTTACGTTATGTGACAAGTTAAGTGGTGCCTGTTCGGTTCACCTGACTTGTTTCCCAAGGATGGTCTTTGTGCTAAGAACAGAGGCTTCTGAATCTTCCACCAGGGGAGGAATTACGCCATTTCCTCAAATGCCACAAGCACCTGACATGCTAAATGTGAAATACATGTTTCTGAGAACTTTTGGAGTTTTTTTCTGTAGCATCAAACCCCAAAGGCAGCTGGTAAATTTTTTGTATCACCCTTTTCGCAGGGACACGTCTGCTGAGGGTGGGATTTTTTTATGTTTCATCTTCTGCCACTGTCACCCCAAACATACAACAAAAAACATTATACAATATCCTTCAGCACAATGCTCATGTGCTGCTACAGTTTAGCATCATATTACCCTTTGTTTCTGCCACCTTCAATCTAGACAACTACTCTTTTATCCCTCTGTCATTCCAACTCCCTCCCCATTTGGTCTGACCTGTGGTTATGTTTTAAAAGAACTTTTCTGTGTTTCTATAAGAAATATCTGCACATAATGAGCTCTGAGGTGATTCAGTCTGTTCAAAAAGATTACCCTATGGATATGGAAATGCTTTAGCTAGGAATACATGCAAAAGAAACTGCTGTCTTGAATACAGCTATTCAAGACAGCAGATGAAGCCCACATATGAGTCACAAGTCCAAATTATTTTGTTTCCTGTATCACTGAGTCACAAGTGTGCCACAGGATCTCCATACAACATCTTCTTTAGAATTTAAATCTAAATGTTGCTAAAGTTAGCAGATGTGTGAAAAAAAATCCATTAAAGCAGCTAAAAAAGTGCAAACTGATCAACACCAGTTCTAAGTCTTTGACGAGAAGCAGGCAAAAGCCAGCAGCTATGAGGCTGGCATCAAGGAGATAAAACACAGAGAAACTGCTTGCTTAAACAAACAAAGCATACCAACTAAAAAAGTTGTCAATATCGCTGCACATTAACAGCTGACTAATTAAAACATTTTCCTTGAAAAACCAAATGTAGATTTTGCCGATGCAATGCAGAGCTATATTTTCACCATGGTTAACTCTCCATTTTTTAAAATAAATAAAGCCAGAATAAGATGTGAACTAATCATTTTTCGGTCAATATACACATAGAGCTCAGACAGTTGATTTTCATGTTTTCAGATTTTTGTGCTTAGCTAATTGAAGTTCCTGATGAATGGAAATGCAAATAACTTCAGCAAAGAAGGTGAATACACATTCATTAGGACCTACTTTAAGTAAATTAAGTGTGGAACTGTGCTCTTTTGACTTGCCTCCAAGCAAGGACATGCATGAGGTTGTGTGATTACTTTATTGCTATTGGTAAGAAGTGCACCTCCCCAAAGGGCACCAGGTGTTCTTTGCAAATGCAGCAGTGAAAAGAGCTCACAAAAAAATTCCTAATCTCAAACAGCTTCTTTGACGAAACTTTGCGTCTGTCCATTTTACTCCGACTTATTCAATTTCAAAGCCTCAGGATGTTTGGATCCTATCCCAGTTGTTGTGGTTGACACCGGACAGGTTTCTAGTCCATGCATACACAGTGCGAATATGCAAACTCCACACAGGATTTTGCAGTAATGAGTCTAAAATCCCAACAGGTATAAGTAAAATGATTTTACACCCACACGTGTTTGAGTTACTGCTAAACTCTTTCCAGTAATTGCCATGCTGAATCTTTTAGCTCATTTTACACCACTAAGGCTCTAACTTTGTCGGCCTGCCATTTGATGCTGGGAAGGTACCATAGAGCACATGCATTTTATCAAAGGCTTTTCAGCTGCCGGCTGCAGCTGGAAACGGGGTTTTGATGAGAGCACTGAGGGTGAAACAGAACAGAAGAGCTGTCGGCTATAAAACCAAACCGTGAGCCGTTAGACATTAAGCTCTGCAGGGCTGAGGGGGAACAAAGCTGAATGACAATTCTTTTGGGGTTTACACTTTATCTGTCATTTCTCCCATTACACGTTAACACTAACAATCACAACAGAGTTATACTTAACTATATGTTGTGAAATGACCTTTTTAACAGGTCTGAAAAAGACATAAAAGTTTGTTGGTGATCACGGTATTTGATCTCCTTCAAAAGCCAAAAAAGAAAGAGAAAGAAAAGAGGTGGTGCCATGGCTGGAAGACTCATCATACATTCAATACTTTTCATTCATTAGAGTGAAAACTCTTGAGAAGACCCCTTGTGCTCTGCTGACTCACAGCAAATCAGTCTGATTTCCTTCCTGATAATTCAATCTGACAATTTAATCTCCCCTTCAACCCCCTGGGATTGTCCCCTACCTGGTAGAACGCTCTGAGGTGTCTATTCAAAATAGAGAAGTTCTGGACTCTCAGCATGTGGTCATCTCTCTCACTGTGGTACAGCCGCTCCGTCTTGGGGTTTGGATCTCTGGGCAAACAGAGAAAAAAACATTGTGGTGTGTCGGCAGCAGCTTGATCAAACAGCCTAGCCCCGTGTCTCTCCAGATGAGAAATTCTTATGCAACAGTTCATTTAGGCAGAGAGTGAATGAAATCTTAATGAGCCCAAGAAGCAGGCAGTGAGAATCCACATGCAATTATTTGCTGAAATAGCGTGGCTTAGGTCAGACTAAATTAATCAGCTGCTCTGCAAAGGCTAAGATTTTGTCTTGCAAGATAGCAGACAAATGGATTTCTCCTGCTAAATTTTGAAAATGATGATAGGAAATTCTCTGGAGATGCCTAACAAGATGACAAGTGTGCAGAATACCAATTCTTGATCCACATGAAATTTGTGGGTAGTACACACCACTCTTTCACACAAACTGCAGACAATGTAAGCTTATGAACGGGAGGCAGACGAATCTTACATCACATTTATGTGAGGGGTGAACATTCAGATTCTGATGCTTCCAACTCCTCGGCAAAAAAGAGGGTGTGATGTTTTGTCAGCAGCATCGAAAGAAGGTCTCATTTTTTATTCATCTTATTGTGAATTCTAAATTAATTAAATATCCCTGTTTGTTCAACTTCCCCAATAGCTTGAAAAGTGGCTCTTTTCAGTGAGATTACCTTAACATAAGCTCTAAGCAGGAACCCATCAGCAGTTTTCATTCAAATGCGTGGGAGGTTTTTCTGAACCTGCTGTTCAATTTAGTAATTCAATAAAGTTCAATTGCGATTCAGTTTATACAAAAAATGTTGCGTTTTTATTACTTAATTCATCGTAACAACATGGAACTCCATGTTAATGCTTTTCGTGGCATTTCATTCATTCATTTTAAGCTCCCAAATGCCTCTCATTAGGCTTATCTTCTTTTGATTTGAATATAAAGTTGAAAAAAAAGGTTAATTAAATCTCCTTCCATTTCTCTACTCAGTGGCTACTTTCATTGCCACCTTGCAACGCAGTAAAGCAAGTAAATCTTTATTAATCTTACATGATCCTCATGACCTGATTGAGAAAAATCCCATTGGTCAGCCTCATGTAACGCTCTCGGGCGCCCTGGGAAGCTGAGTTCACTTCCATGTACTGGCTGTAGAGCTGGACGCCGTCGTCACTCTCCACCATATCCTCAAACAGCACGACCTGAAACAGACCAGAAGCCATCACCAAGAGGAGGACAACAGCGAGGAAGGCCGAGACTGGGGCAGAAAATAGGTACAGAAAGGAAGAGGCAAAGGGAACAGGACAGTGAAGAGCACAAATTTTTACACAGGAAGCCACTTGAGCCGGTGCACCTGTCCAAACAGGTGGGATCTGTGCTCTCACACTGGGAAGCACTTCACAGTGACAAGCAGCCAACCAGGACTGGAGCCAAGGTCTCTCTCTCTCTCTCTGCTCAGTCAAGTTGTGCCAATGCAAACTGCAATTTAGTGTTTTTTCCCCCCACCTGCACCCTTCAAAACTGTTCTTTGGTAGCAAACTTAATATAGCGAGGCTGAGCTCTTTCTCGAGCCCCGGCAAGACAGCGCGTCAGAGCAGCTGCCCCACGACAGAGGAAAGCTCTCACCGAACAACTCTGCTGAAGTACATTCAAGCAAAGACCGTACAGGTATCATAATGAACCTGACCCCTCTGACCTCCTCACCAGGAATGGTCAGCAGCTGAAGAGAATATCTCCCCAAGATTCGGCTCAGTATCCAGACACCCCATAAACACCGTTCGGTGACCAGAAACACAAAATCCTCTGCGTTTGACTGCTTTTGCACGTGGAAATGTCAACTAGAAGATTTTAAATGCACCAAATCCTCAAAGTGATTATCACTAAGAGTATGCTGTCATGAATACATTGAAGATTATTTTGTTTTATTTCCTAGTTGAAAACAGCCCAAGGACACGGAAGTGTCAAATGTTAAAAAAAAAAAAAGAAGAAAGAAAAAAGCTGGTCACTGAGAGGCAAAGGAAGCTGCCAAAAGGAGAAGTAGAGTGTTGCTTTTCTGTTCACAACAGAAAGAAGTCAGGGTTATTTCTTTCATTTATTCTATTCTAACTTTTATATTCATTCATGTTGAATCATGTACAAATGATAACTGCTCTAAAATATATTACAAGTACTTCTGGAAAAAAGGATCTGGTAATGTGAAGCTTAATGCAGAGACGGACCCCTACGGAGGCCAATGTCCAGTTAGTTTATTGTGTCGTGTTTTAGTCCACGCTTTGCGGCTTAAATGACGGACTTTTCTCAATCAATGCGACAAACCAGAAGTGACATACCCATTGAGCCAGCGCACCTCCCATGAATTCCTCTATTTTCTCCTTAATGTTAGGGTCCATTGTTGTGGCACAAGGGTAGCCGAAGTACTTCTCCAGACAACTAATTACAAAATCTTATCAACTCTGCGCTTGTAATGAATAAAAGAGCGAGGATCCATCTTGCCTCCAGTGGAGCAGTTTGACATTTGGCGGCCCTTCCCCTCCCACCACCCAGCCGTCTCTTCCTCTCTGACTGTGTGTCAGTTGGTTTCATTGCAAAACCACACCGGAATTTCTTAAAACGCACATGCTGCGTTTCTTATAACACAATCTCGACGCTCACACAGAGATCTTTCCGGATAGCGTGACTAAAGGAGATGCGCGTTTGGAGGGGTTGCGCGCTGTGGCGCACCATGGTGGCTCGGCCTTTAGAGTTATGGGCCTGGACGACCTGTTTGTTTGTTCCCCACGTTCTCCATTGTTAAACTGCATTTTTTCTACTGTGAAAGAGGAAATGAAGCACAGCTAAACTTTTTTTTTAAGTTCTCATTTCCAAAGTGACTGGGCTACTCAGGGTTGAAACGCGATCCTTTTTCCGTTGAACGATCCTTTCTGCGCTGTGCAACAGTGACCTCTGGTGGCTGAAAGAACCACCTCCTGTTTTCCACCGTTTTTTACATAATTACATCATTGTTTCCGTGACTAAATCGTTCATGGACTAAGCATTCGCAGGCCTCGTTGCTATTTGTTGAACTCGAAAGTCGAGTGGGAGAATGTCGTGGAAATCAAAAGCAAAAAAAAAAAAAACTACTAGAAGTCTTGGCAGGAAATGCGTTGTCTTCCTCCAGCACAATGTAGCTTTTCTTTGTTGAAAGCTGTCTGCAGGCATGAAAGCAAAGAACAATTCTGAGTCTTCCTTAATTTTTTGTTGCACATCTGTCAACTCAAAGCAAAAAACTTTAATCCTCATTCCTCTAAATAATAAAAAAAAACGGTGCTGTGAAGTGACTGAGGATGTGATGTTGTGAATACCTTAGTCAGCTTTAAAAAAAAAAAAATTTAATTCAAGTTTCAAATTAAAGATGAAGACTGGTTAGATCCTCCCAAGACAGAGAAAGTAGTCTTGATGGAACCTCTCAAAGGGATTTTATCCAAAGTTGGCAAGAGGCCGTCAACCTCCACTCCCATGCTAGGTGCATCCAGAAATACAAGACATATTGAAGACAGGGAAATAGAAAAAACAGACTCACAAGCTGAAGATTACTGATCGGGAACAATTTAATAAATGTTTGTTTGTTTTTATAGATCAACTGCAGAGAACCCATTATGGAGTAGATTAAAAGCTCTGTTCCACATGCAAATCACAGGAAAGTTAAATGGGAATCTGTCAGTAAGGAACTTTTCTAGATGAAAAGCAATAAACAATGTACTTGAAGGGCTCAGCATTCAGTGAACCCATGATTTAAACCAGTGCCACTACTTTCAGCCTTTCTCCTGGAAGCCCCATCGGAGAATTCTTTAATTTAAGACTCACTGAGGCGTCTGTAAGTCCCACTTCACCTGTCTGACTCAGTCCTCTGTATCTTGTCTGATAGCTTCTTAAAAAAAAACAAGCCAACAGTCTGACATTGGTCCAAACCTTACCTCTTTTCACAAGCTGCCAGCAGAATCAGAACAAATTTCACGTTTTGATCGCTCACATATCAAGACTTCCATGAAATGCCATACATGTATGGGCTTATGGAGTCGAGTTTTCCTGAGGAAATTAAATTCCAAGGCCTTTCATTCCAATTCTGGTTATTCCATTTCCATTTTAAAAGCAGAAGTGACCAGGCGTTACAATTGTGAGTCTGTCCAGAATATATTAATTCCACTGAATAGGAGTCCTGAAGTCTCTGTGATAAAAAAGACACGCAGAAATTTCTTTCTGACATAACCTCAAAAACTTTAAAAAGACATCAAACTTAGAACTTTTTTTTGTTGAATGTGGATTAATTCTCAATTCTGTAAGATGTTTCTGCCTTTTTCATGTTAGTAATTTATTTATGTTATTGTTTTTCTCTTACTTTCTGTCCTCTCTCATTAGCTTCGAGGCACGTTTTGATGTCCTGTTCGTGGTTTTGTGGGTGTACTTTTCTTTAATATACATACACCTGTGTGCTTTGACAATGCTCTCCCACAAGCATCAACATTTACCATTGTTTTAACTTGACAGGACCCCCCCCCCCCCGCATTTTAATCATAATAAGATCCCATGAGTCAAACCTGAACTGCGTGCATCTCTTTGAACAGAACCAGTGAGGCTGTGGCTGCTGCAGAAAAATATACCAGGAAAACAAGCAAACTGTTTCTCTGAAAAATCAAATTCAGTTTCTTTCTTCATTAAGCATTCTGGTTTGATGAACAACATTTTTATGTTGCCTGAGAGTGTTGTACATGCAGCACAGGATTCGGACCTGATAATTGCAGTGTTGAAGCAGAGATCCTCTCCCTGGGAAAAGCCATCGCCGAGACAGTGTTACTTCTGTGGATCCATTCTGGCTGAGTAAAGCTGCCATATAAACCTTTTTCTATCATTGCGCGCAAATTATTATTGATGAGGTATGAGGTCATTATTCTGAGTCTTTTGGAAGGAAAATTTGGTGGCAAGTTTACCTGTAATAATAAATGAATTCAAGCTCCTGTTTGTATATATAATCACTTTGTTTTGTGTGCAATTATCTAAGAGAACTAGCTACAGTAAATCACTTTTATCCTCCATTGCATTACTGTAATAGAAATTGTGCATACATCACATTTTTGACAGTTTGAAACCGGAACCAACTTTCAACATCACCCCTTCCAACAATTAACATGTCTCCCACCACGGAAACTTTATTGTCATTTGTTTCTTTGGAACCAAATAAGACATTCATTGAAATTATTCTGTGACAGAGATTTTATTTAAGAAGAATGAGCACACATTGGATAAACCTGTAAGGACAGATAACCATGATATGTACTTTGTAAATAGAAAGCATGTAAACACCGTTCTTCTTCATGAAATCACAGGTTGAATCAGTGTGCCATCACTGCCGTTGTATGAAAGTGTGTTCCTGTGCGCTGTCTGGGGGTGCAGATACCGCTTGTGCAGCAGTTCTGGGATTAACTACACCAGGATTATCAGATTGTATCAGAGCTGCCAGAATAGACATGATGACAGCTTCATATAGGGCACCACACTCACATACGCTTATACACACAGACACGCACACACACACTTAATCCAACTCTCAGTGTTGAACTCAGATAAACCACCATTAGTTTACACATGCCTCTATTGTATGACATGTACAAAAGGAAGCCGACACTACAAAGCAGTTAAAAACTTCTACCTTTAATATATTATTCATGTGCGTTGCCATTTTAACAGGTTCCTAAGCATTTCATTGCAATTCAGTACAAACTCTACAGCTGTGGGATGAAGAATACAGTGCACATGGAATAGACTTCAGCATCATGTGATTGGAGTTTTGCCAAATTTCAATCAAAATTTGCCAAATGTAATTTTGAGTGTTCAAGCTACACCTTTTTAAAGTCAATGTACTCTCTTCTAGACACAACAAAAGGTACTACACATCTCCTGAGCAGGTTCTCTGATGTTCATGATGTCCTGCACAGAGGAGATGTTTGTTGGTGTCTGTGCAGGGCCTGATAAAATCCCCAATGTGTTACTGTGTTTTGGCCATGTGTGAGGGAGCTGCGGACAGAGTCGAAAAATCAAAAACCAACAGGTGTCCTACCTGCCACCACTCAAGTCACAAGACCCAAAAAAAAAAAAAACACAGACACATCCCCCCACCCTGCATCCCTTCCGCCTCAGCTCATGTTGAAATATTTCTTTTCTCTAGCTGGCTGGAGTAGGAGAGGCAGCCTTCGAGCTGTCGGCGGCCTTCTCGCCCTCAGGGTCCTCCTCAGAGGGATCAACCTGCCCAAACTTTAGCAAGACGAGGACCTTTGCTTTGACATCCTCAAAGGTTTCCTTCACACCCTTCTCCAGGATGTACCCCTCGCTTTCATCTTCTGGGTTCTCCAGATCCATGGCTCCCTCCACAGCTGTTTGCAGGTATCGCAGGCTCAAAAGCACCGACATCTTGAGAGAAAGAAACAACAAGGATCCTTTGAGAATTATGTCTAAAATCTGTTCTAAGTAACACTGCTTAGCACCAAACAAGTGCTCAGAGTTATGGGGAGTGGGGGTGTCTAAATCTGTCAGAAAAGTTTGAATGTGTGGCACCATTTTGGCATAGAGATGCTATTGCAATGCTCTTGTACACTCTCTGTTAGTTTGCACAGCATCTCTGACATTAAAACATTCAAATCTACCCTGATACTAAAAACCGATGCCTTCTTCAGGAAGCAATAAAAAATGGAGAGACATGTGATGAAGTCAGCTGTTCGCATGTGTTTATCTCATGCCTCTTCTTCCCTCTTTTTGTCAGCTGTGCGGTAAAATAATTAAAAGCCACTTTTGGCAACAAACTGGGGCTTCTGGTTGATAAACAGATGGCACAGTGCTTAGCACGAACCCTCAGAATCGCATCCCTCCCAGTCAAAGAGGAGCAGAGAACCATAGCATTGAGCTGTTGCATTTAGAAGAATAGATTGCCTAGTTAGCCAGGGGCATTGTGCTTGTTCTGTTGGAAGTGTGCATGTCTGTTCCAGCTTGAGGCTTTGTGAAAGGAATGTACCATCAATACTGTGACTTTGCAAAGAGGTGACAATGCATATTTGATTAAAAGCTTGCAATCAATGGTTGTCTGTGATCTTTTCATTTCTGATATCACAAAAGTCTTTGCATCAGCACGCAGCCAGAATTCTAAATTCCCTTTAGTATCTTTTTCCATTTCTAAAGTCAAGGAAAAAGCAAAGGACCAATCAACTCTACTCTTATGTGTTTATATGAATTATATGACTCACAAACCCTTCTGCTCAAAACTGGATCACTATTTCTCCAGAATTAGAAACTGCCTATAGTTTGTACAAATGTGGTTAAAATTGGCAATTTCCTAATCCAGACTTACAAATAGTGCAAGTCTGCACACCCATTACCTGGCCCCCTCTCAAAAGGAATATCTGCCAGAGCTAAGACATGTGTGTCAACCTTTAGCCTCAATCTGGCTGATGGTGGGTTTTTCTGTGGTTTAGAACGTTGATTGAGCTACTGACCTGACCCTTTGACTACCCACCTGAATTAAAATGACTGACAGCACGCCGGGACCGGTTGAATTCATCAAGCCCATGTAGTAGTCGATCAGTGCCCTCCTGCAGCCACGGTTGTACAGGTTCAGCTCCTCTGCCTGGTAGTCGTAGTTATAGTGGGCTCGGTTGTCTGTGAGGTGGAGCTGCAAGCAGGGCCGAGGGGAGGCAGGGTTACAGCAGCTGAAAGGAACGCCATCCAACAGATAACGGCGGTCCACGTTACTCCGGATGCGACTGCAGACATAAGGCAGAGAGACAGCAGTTTGACAGACACCGATGAAACAGGAGCACAGCCACATGGGTAACAGGCAACAAAAAGAGGAAAACAAAACAAAAGCTCAGCTCGGGAAAGGTAATGGAAAATACTGAAGACGCCACTTTTAGCTCAATGCACACTCAGTGAGAAGTGAGTAGAACGTCAATGCACTGTCATCGTGTCTCAACCTCTCTGTTTACTCAGTCCCTTCCATTTGTTTCATCTTTGACCGACTTTCTTTGTGTGTTTCAACCTCCCCATCCACTGCTGTCAGTCTCTTCAAAAGCAAAGGCCAGATCTATTTTTAACACACTTCACATCGTTCTTCCTCCCTCTTTGTTCAATACATTTCGACCTTTTTGGATGTGAGATATTCTGGCGTGTCATTCCCTCAGACCTTTGTCAATGTCTTTCTCAGGTACCTCTCACTGACTCACAGCCGCTAACATCACATAATGTTCCATCGTTCACTCACTCTTTGACTTCCTGGGAGGTGAAATCCAGATATCTGTTGCTGACCCACTGAACCTCGAACCAGTCCTTGAAGTTGTTGTTTCCGCAACAGCGAAACTCCATCTGCAGACGATCAATGGTCTCCTTTTGGAAACAGCGGCCGGGCACGTCTGTGTCCTTGTAGAATCGGATGCCATTTCTCAGACCCTCCTAAGAGTGAAGGAATACACAATTCAAGTGATGTTTTGGAGAGTTGTTCCTGTGTTGTGTGACAAAAATCTTACCTTTTTTGTTTATCCTCCTCAGAGGACAGACATTTTTACAGATTATCACCGTTATTTTTTACTTTGCCCATAAGTTTTGCATATTTTCTGGGCTGTAAATAAATCAGCTGTCAAAATATTTCGCAATGAAAAGCCTTGAATTTCAATGAGAGTGGGTAAAATGGTAAAATCTCTCCACTCCTCATTTAAATACAGTAGATCAGTGAAAAATACATGATTGTTAAAAGTTGAAAGAATGTAAATGCACAGTTTTTCTCCTGTTTTGCACACTTTAACCGCCTTTCTTTCATGAACAAACCCCTGAGAACTCATATCTTTGTCTTACATTCACAAGCCTTGCTAGGAGCTCATTTTGGGCTTCATTTTGAACAGGCATCTTGAATGTACCAGCACCTACTTCATTCCCTGACCTGTCGAACTAACATTCTTTATCCAGCCTTGTGATTCCCACCTTGAGGGACTCCTCCAGGCGTCCCTGCAGGGCATAGCTCAGCACCACCACTGCCAGGAGAAAAAAACACAGCAGCGCGGCCACAGCAAACCAGGCCAGTAGGAGCACTTTCCAGCGGGGGAAGCGGCTCGCATCCAGGGAGTCCTGACACACCCGAGTGGCAACCCAGTTGGTACCAATGGAGGCCAGTCCCACCAACATCAAGATGTTGGGCACCACGTGGATTTCTGCGTTGTCCATCACCTCAAGAACAGAAGAGCAGAGTCAAAGATAACAGCAATAAAAAAATATCTTCAGCCAGCTGCAGGTCACTTTGTAATTTCCTCCACCCAATTTAGCAGGTAATAATCCAGCATTCAATTAACCTCATCTCTTCTAAAATCGATCTTTGCGGTCAAGAGATTCAATTAGCGGCAAATGGGCTGGATGGAGCACCCATTTAGTAATACCATGATGGATGTCATTCATTGCCCCAGTTACAGCAAAAGTCAATTATGGACTGAGTTTATTATTGAAGCAATCTTAAAAGCCTGCCAGCTACAAAGAACCTTTGCCCTTTGTTGTTTTAAGATAGAGCCAGTTTGGCCACCTTCTGACATCCTCCTGTCGTACAACCAGCCATCCATACTACCAGCTGTGGTTCTGAACAGTTTGGATGCCAATGAGAAAAATAATCATCCACACTTTGTAGAATGAAGATGTGTCAAGGATTTGGCAAAATGTAAGGGTATGTTTGACGTGCTTATCCACTGGGGGCAGAGGAGGATTAAGCTTGTGAATCCCTCTCCAACTTCCTTACATCATTTTATCCTTACAGCAGTAATGTTCCTTTCACTTCACTCACTACAGCCATCTCTACTTCATATGAGTGGTGCAGACTGAGGGTTAAAAAAGTGGAGATCAATAAATATCTGAAGGCGTGTGGTCATGCCCTGGAGCTTTCCTGTGGAACCGGCGGGATATCAATTCTTCCAACCTGTCCAAATCCATCAGTGATCAATGTGGTGCAGTGACTAGTTAGCTTGGACTAGAGGCCATAACCTTCACCTGCAGGCCACATTGCAGATCAATGCACACTCCATGCTGATGAATTTGTAGTGCTGATGTTGAAAAGATGCTTTTTAGTACACAGCCCATAAAATATCTCAGCACACATAACTGTGGATGTTTACACATATATTGTGCATGTTCTGTATTCATTGATTAAAGCCAATTTTGATTTGAAAAAATTATCTGAAGAGAGCAACTTCACTCAGCTCAACTGAACATTCAAAGGAAAGTCTGAGCATTTCGTTTTTAACTTTGAACAAACATATACATTGTTAATAGTCTTCATTTGCTTTGACAATGGCATCACATAAATGACCTTGACATTACAATATTGTGCATGTTTGTGTCCATGTGAGTATATTTCTTGCTCTACCTCGGCTCTACGAAGAAGCTCTATCTTGAGGTAGACCCCCAGACAGAAGATGAAGGCCCCGCACATCACTGCCAGCCAGGACATCAGCCATAGGCCCTGGGCCAGCCGCACCCGTCTCTGCTGGTTGAACTTCATCTTCAACAGCGCCATGGCTCACTACTATGCAATGACCAGAGATAGAAAGGTAAGATTGGATGGAGACAGTTGTGGTTGAAAATTGAGTTTATCCCGAGGTGGTGAGCGACATGTAAAGATACAAAGATAGCAGAGCTCATAGGAGAGTGGTGCACAAGTTACACTGCTGCTGGAATGATAAGAGGTTCGTGCAGGCCTTACGCTTGTTGTTTGGTGAGTTATAAGCAGGTTGAGCTCATCTAAGTTGTTCCAGGTGGAGGGGATAAGCAGGTAGATCCCTGAGATGATAAAGGACACAGTCGACCTCAGACGATAATCCAAATTTCACTTGATTGTTGAAATTGTCCAAAAAAGACTCTCAATAATCCAAATTCGAGTGGTAACAATATCAGAAATGTTGGAAAAAATATGATTAATGAAGGGCTGATTAAATAGTCCTTTTTTCAGGTATTTCAGGTTTTACTTCAGGTTGATGGTCTCCCTGCAGTTGTCTCTTCTTCGAATTGAAACCCCAAATTTTTTTCCTGTTGATGTGATGTTGTCTTTTAATGGCGCCCCTCTGGGTCTTTGCGTGCGCGGCGCCCCCCTAAACCGCTGTACCCATGGTTGGAGGACAAAGAGACTGGCCAAAGTCGAGAGTTTGGAACCGTAATCCCCCAAGAGAGTCCCTTGGATCCTATTAAAGTCCAGGGGCCAATTGGAAAGCAGGCCAGTGTCTGATCAGCAAACTTGTTCTGACAGACACATAGTATGGGCGGGCCTATGGACTATTTTGACAGGTGGTCTTACCTGACCCCTACCAGTACAGGATGGGCCCTAGGGATAAATCATAAACCAAAAATACGTTGTTGCTGCTGAGGAAATTGTGAAAACGTCATGACATTTTGGGTGTGAGGCCAAATCTAGGACTCGGTTTCACTATGTTTTTATTTTTTGAAATAGCTAAAATGTCTATTGGCAAGACAGTCAATTAAAACTAAAACACCAAGACATCTCAGCCTCTCACTAATAATAGTAAATGTAATATTACATCTTTATTTTTACAACATTTTTCAGATGCGGCTTAATGTAAACACAACAACTTGTTTAATGTGTTTCAATCCAACTCCCCTTTGCTGCTTTATGTCAACTTCAAATAAAATCTATGGTCATAGTTGCTTTAGCCTCACCCTAACCCAACAACCCAAGGTCCTCTACTATCTAAAGATGTATGAAATGGTTCTAACTTTCCTAATTTTTTTAAATGAATTCAGAAAAATTACTAGGTTCAATGTATAGATTAAAGTTATAAAAACCAACTGACTTGCTGATAGTTACAATAGGAGTATAGAAGCAATCCCGGAGAGCCTATTACGGGTTTGTTCGTGTGTAGTGAAAGTTGGATGGCATTTTTTCTTAGAGGGGATTATTAAGACAGTGCAAACAGGAGGGAGGTTGGTGGGGTTGGATCATAAGGATTAAAATGTTATGATAAGTATTTATGACAGCTTGAAACAGAGCTCTATTAGGTTGCAGCTAGTCTCGCCTTAGCAGCTCTCTTACTTTATTTCTATGAACTATTCAACTTTAGGCCGACTGAAAGAAGACTGTTCATGTTTTCACAATAAACACAGTTGTTTAGCGATCATGTGGCACTGTTGGAAATGGCAGTCAGACGGCTCAACAATCACCTGCCAGGTTTTAAAAATGACAACACACTGGAAGTGACTCACAAGGGAGGAACATGATAACTCTGGATGTTAGGTACATAACCAGTTTAGGTGACAAGAGTACAAGTGAATCATGAGGAGTGTGGTGGAGTGGGGTGTTGGAGGGGTTACGAAAAAAGGTCTTCTCTAAGAAGTTGATATTTCATGAGATTCTTGAAGGCCCCCTGCTGTGATGGCATTTAGTGACTATTTCCAACAACTCACAGCTACAAAAGAGTGTCTGGCTGAAAAAGATCATAAACGTGGATGACTGAGTTTAAATAGGTGGATGTTCCATCGTGTTCCAGAGCACCTCTGAAGGTTTCATTTTGCTACCAGGATATCTTGCTTCAAGGATTTTGCTTTGGTCAAGGCATGAAATAACTAAAGAACTCCAGTCCGTACAAACAACTGGCAGACAGCCTGAAATGTCCAAGAGGCAGGTGCAAAATAATCGGAAAAAGGCAACCATGACATTCAGGGTTCTTCTAGTTGGATAAATAGCTGAGGAGGTTAAAATCATTGAGAGAATATGCAAAAATCTCATTGTGATCCTTCAACAACTTTTCAGTGGACTGAGGAAGAGTGGTAAACTGTGTTCTCCAATCATTATCTTTAGCACTTACTCCCTGTGGGGTTGCAGGTAAACTGTTTTATGTAGTAGTAAATTCAAAGAGCATTTGTTTTAAGAAAACAAATAGAAATTTTGAGTTTTAGCACTAAGTAATTGATTACTGATTTTGATTTTAAATCAAGTAGGGTTTGAAAGATATGCAAATAATTGATTTCTTCTTTCTCGTGTGTTTTGAAAAAGAAGGAAAAGTACTCAGTTGATTCCGCTATACATGAAGCCTGACATGTAAGACATGCATATGTTGGGGGTTAACAACTCCTTGAAGTTGAATAGAAGAAAACAGGAGCACAAAAGACAGAAAAGAGAAATTGAACTGATTAATTCTGCCTGTATTTGGAGTCATACAACATAATTGTCACTGCTAGTAAAAGAACTGTACAAGTACAGACACCAGTATACTGAGCAAACTCTAAAGAAACAATAGGCCTAAGAGAGCCAATACAATCAGATAACTTAAGATTGCTTTAAATTTATTTGACATAATTACAATGCGTCACAACACCTCATGTCTTTATTAATTGTACATTTTGGGCAACTACGATACTTTCTAAAAAAATAGGATCATAGTATTTGATGCATCACACAGAAACATACAGAATCCATTCATATTTACACAGGCCACAACATGCACAGAAAACTTCCAATTACATTTATTACGATGCAAAATATAACACAAAAATGTCTTAGAACTTGTTGACAAAGAGCACCATCTTGGTGAATTATCAGGTACCAATTTGCTCCCTGAAGTGAAAGTTATTCTTCCCCAGAGCTGGAGTAGAAAAATAACACAAATTTTCTGAATAAGTAAGCACGAGAATTATTTTGTCTGAATAAAATGTTTGAAAACCAATAATAAATAAATAAATAAATTGGAAATATTGGCCGTGACCTTTCAAAAGCAAGCTGCTTTGTCCAAACTTACAGTAAATGCATTTCAATAAGACCCACCCATCTTTTGATGCCTTGTATGTCGGAGCATTCTTTCATATTTCGGATGAACATGGTGGTCAACAATGGAAAAAACTGAAACATTTGTCTAATTATGTTTCTATACCTAATTAAGGTCATTTTTAAATTATTTTTCTTTAATTAAGAGCAATAGCTGAAACAGATGCCACATTATGAGACAAAATAATAACATATAAGTGACAATAAATAATGTCATATTTTCTAAATAAACCTTCGCAGAATGTTAACTATGTTAAATGGTATTTTTCTTCTTATATTCTTTCACTGACTTGTTCTCATTGCCATTTTATCAATGCAATTCCTGGAAAGGGGTGATCTACTTTTTGTGGAAAAAAATCAAAAAGTTCATCTAATTTGAGCAATTTTCAGGTTTAAAAAATGTGCATATAGAGTTTAATGTTTCTAAATTGATAACTACATAAAGGCTGCAGATAAATATTAATCAAAGAAGAGAAAAGAAAAATTAATTTCTCAGCTACGTCAACTTCAAACAGTGTTTGTAGCAGACAGATTTGTAGAGACAGATGGATGAATACACATGTGTTTGGATTGTAATTTCAGTCTGCCACTTTGCCTGTCTGCTCTACCCCACTGGCCCACTCCTGCCCACTCTGCTGCTCCTTCCCTCCGCCTCCCTCCTTGTGTGTCTGCAGATGCTGCATGAAATCATCCAGGATCTGCTGGGCTGACATGGAGTTCACATCCCCAGCTTCCTGCTCCAAAAGCAGCACCTTTAACCCTCCCCTCCCTGCCCAGCTGTCAGCACCCACATGGGCCTGCTGAGGGTCTGGAGGGTTCTTTATATAGTTAGTGACCTGGGAAGATGACTGCCGACTCTGGGGGTAAACAGGCTGTGGTCTGGAAGCAAAACTAGCAGCCATTTTTTTGTAGATGGCAGTGCTGATGTCATCCACGGAGAAGGGTGGGCTCTGGCTCAACTCTCTGTGGCCCAAGAGACTGCCCTCGTTTTTTTTTGCTGGCACATTTTGTTTTACTGGCAGGAAGGCTGTGACCCTCTGTGAACCTGCCTCGGATTCGGTCAACCAGTCATATCCTGCTCTCTCCGCTTTAGGAGGATAAGACTGGGTGGTCGGTAGAAAGGTTGTCAGAAAGCTTTGGATGGCCTCAGGTGAATCAAAGTGCTTCTCAAGGAGCTCTTTTATCAAGCATGGAACCTAAGGGAAAGAATATAAACATGAAGTACAGTTTTACATTTCAAGGTTCTCCATAAACCCTTACCCTAAAAGTCATTATTACTTATGTATATGTATATACAAATGTTTATATATATATATGAAATACTTGAATACTAATTACTAAGCACAATGTAAATTACTACCAAACACTTACAGTGAATGTAATGTGATCAATTAGATCTCTTCAATTATACCTAAACAAAATTATGTCAAAATGCACTATATACATGCATTGTGTATGAAAATTAATTTGACTCAATATCAGCAATTCTATACATTATTGGAGAGTGTGTGTCATGTAATGGTGCCAACCATTCTACTGACAAGCTGACAAGCTTTTTGAATTTCCCATCAAAAAAGTTAACGGCAGTCATTCAAGCATTACATATTTAAATTTAGAACCAGACAGAACTTTAACAAGCTGGAATTAGGTTCATGAGATTATTAGGTTCAATTTAGGGGGTTGTTATGACAAGATATTTGCATTTACTTATGTTTGTTTTTAACGCAGTCTTTTATATACTGTTCATTCCTGCATCACCTCTGGCCACTCTCTGCCAGAAACGCTCTGTTTTGGCTCCTGTCTCTTTAATTCCCTCTTCCCGAAAGGGCCAGGCCTGGGTTGGCCTTTAAACACCTCTGAAGCCCTGTCCTCCCCCATCAAAAGGACACCTTTTTCTATCTTGAGAAAAGACATCAAGAAATATCTTTAATTGGCAGAACTTCCGTCAAAAGTATTCACAATCCTAATCCACATAGAGGCAGACCCGAACATGAAGTGCCTCAGAAATATCAGTTATCATGTCTGCACATGGCCTATCATATATTGTAACTTTGCTATTCATTTACATGCATATAAAAGGTATGCAACACTCTTGAGTGGAGGAAAATCAACTAGCAGAGGCATAATCTGAGTTCTAAAATGTTGTCGCTCCTCGCATGTATATGCTTATTAATATTAAAAATGTTGTTTAGTATGCTTCCCTTTTTTAAAACTTTATAATGCTGGTATTTCTTGTATTCCTACAAAAATCTGTGAATAACTGAAATACTGACTAGTTTGTATATTGTTGCATAATTGTGAATATATGTAATGTAAATGCAGTAATAAAGTAAACTGTGATTCTAAGTCTTTCTACATATTTATGTAGTGAAGTGCACACTTAACAGTGGGTGAGTCTGTGCCTCCGCTATTCGTCTGATTATGCTGAGTACAATGTAAGGAGCTGGAAACAGTCATCAAAACTTCCCATTGGCAGTCAGTGAAAGTGGTAAGCTCTTCCACAAGTGACCAGGAAACTTATGGGGAAAGTCTGTTGATGTACTTGCACCCTTGTATTGACATTATATGATGTCTGCTGTGTGCGCAGAGTGTGTTTTAGCATCCACTAGATGGCAGTGTGCTCACATTAATGCTCTCCAGAGCTGCAATTGTCCTGTGGGCCTCCTCCAGCTCTGAGCCCAGCTGTGATACTCGATTCATCAGGTATTTCCTTTCACTACTCAGGCTCTCCGACTGCATGCACAACAAAAAAAGAACAGAATTCAATTTATTGTGCACAAAATAAGGTTCCTCTCACTGTCATTTTGCCCATGGTTGCGCAATATTATCTTACCGCTATATGCAGGTGTTCCCCCAAGATGTTATTAGTTTGCTTGGTCCCAGTGTGTGTCTGCAGAAGGCTACAAAGGAAAATGATCAAGATTTATGCATAATATGGTTAAATAAGATCCATTATAAAAGTTATTTATACACTTTTCTTTTCCATAGTGTCTTCTGAGAGTGTCAGTGGAAGCCTTTTGTGACAAGTGGCAAAAACAAATGTTGTGAATACACAACAACTGACATCCAACACATGCCCAAACTGAAGAAGCCATTCAGTCCAGTTGCTCCAGTCTGGTGAGGAATGTTTGGTATGAGCCTGTTGGGCAGCAGCAGTTGTTTGGTGTTAAATTCAGCCCTGAGCAGGTCAGGGGGTGGGGGATGGAAAGTCTCCCAGTCTCAGTTTTTTAACATCACTGCAGAACAACTACTGACTAACACTACTCATTCTGAGTGTAACGTGGAGTAGTTAATCTTCTGTCCAGAGGCTGACCCAATGGATTTTAAGCAGATGTGGACATGCTGAAATGGCTCCTTCTCATTTTGGGATGTACTGTCATCTAGATAAAAATATATAAGACTTTCTAGTCACTGTACTGCACTGCAGAGACAACAGAGACAGGCCCACAAGACCTGTCATGCAATAAAAATAACGACAAATTACATTTAAAAAAAACTAGACAAATACATAATATAATTAACATAGTGTATAAGATATGCTGAATGTAAATACAAACAGAATGTAACGATGAACTATTCAATACCAACGGTCAGCTGGCACTTTTTGGATAAAGCTATACTCCCAAAATAAGGGTACTGTGGGAGTCAGCAGTGTCCTGCTGAAATGTGCAAAATCTTTCCTGAAAAAGAAAAACATCATTTGGATTAATTTCTCCTCTAGTCTCTGGTCACCTTTTGTACTTCTCTTTAACATGACAGAGCTCGTCCCTGGTCCTCTGCAACTCTGCCTCCAGGCTTTCGATGCAAACCACGGTCTGCAGCAAGTTCTGGTGGAGGTCTGCGTTTTCCTCCTGCAGAGCCCTGAACACAGACGGATGATAGGCGTCACAATATCCACCAAATCCTTATCCCCCAGTAGTATTTGCTAGCTTTAGCTTTTAAATAAAAAAAACAACACATTTGAATCACAATAGTTTTCATCAAACCCATAAACCACTGCTTTTACTGCACTAACTTTTTTAAAATAATAATAAATAAAACATGACATGGACAGGTTAATTCTAAGAAGAAACAGGGTCAGTATGAAGTCCATATGCTTTCCTGCCACAAAGTTGAAAACTTCCCTCAGACTCAGGGGGCTAAAAGTGACCTCGGTTGTTGGCCACTTGAAATAAATGTACCGGTAATCAATTCTATATTACCTACAAAGGAAAGCTTAACTTTTTAAGGGCAACAATGAAGAAACTATCAACATTCATGCTGAGCTATTTTGATGCGACAAATACTGCCATTATAAAGAACTTGCTAATGGTCAAACAAGGTGACTTTCCCTGACACGTGAGGGCATTACTGACAACACAGGGATGGTTATATAAATGACTCTGCAACAGCTCTTCCTATTTAAATGGAAGGGGAAGTAGGGAGAAGGCCCATTATTGGAATCAATAATCCACTGACCCATCAAATGAAAGAAATTTCAGCAAATTTTTATTTAAGCAAGAAGAGAACAGAATATAAAAGACACTTACTGAAGGTGATCGGTGTCGAACACCATGTCCTGGAATAAGAACAAAACAAAGTTATGAAGATAGCTGATAAGTGACTGTACTTTTGACACAAAGAAGTACTAACCTACCACGATGTGGGAACACATGGTACCCTAAGCAAAGTTACTGCTGCTTCATTTGAATTTCAGTGCATTGCCTGGGATTCAAAGGTAATCAGAAAACAGGTCCCTGCTTAAATACAATGTGCCCTGGAGACTTTTGATTATGTGAACTGGGGCTTTTCCACTCCGCCTTTTAATGAAAGAGGCAAGTCTAAGGAACATTCAGTTTAAGACAAGGCTTACATGTTCACATGAAGTGCTCTAATAATGACAATATAAAGAGAAAGAAAGAGGGCAATCCTCCATTCAATCTGCATCCTGTGATCCCAGAAGAGGCCACAACCCCATTATTGAGTACATGGTACATTCAATAAAGTATTGAATTGTGGCAGACCTGTATCCAGAATCTCCAGGGATCAATTTGTTCAGTGAGGCTGAAACATTGCTAGGATTTTCCCTTTTGCACTTGTGCTGCTTCATATGATGCACGTGTGAGCTTAGAGCGCCCAACAGACCAAGTGGAAAACTAAATGTTACCCAATGTGTGTTTTGGGGTGTAAATCATTATGAGCCATAACACATTCTTACATAAGAGCGACCTGATAATAGCTCTTGGGCAGCGCACAGTGATATTTTGCTCAGTGCTACTTCCAAGTTCAGGGTTTGCCGTGGTTTTGGTCTGAATGCACTGTCAGTTCAAAGACCAAAGAGGGTAAAGCCCCAAAAATTTACACAACAGGATAGATACGTCACGTAGTTTCAAAGGAAAATTACCCGAAAAGCACTGTACAGTCATCTGCTGCATTGCCGAACAATGACTCAGCCTGCAGTGCGGAGAGTTTGACACATCCCACACAGATCTGTGAGTCGGCTATGCCGCCTCTGTAAGGGAGGAGCAAGACTGCTGTGATCATCCTACTTTTTCTATATAAGGATGTTATGTCCTCATGAACCAAATCAGTGACTTCAACTACTTTGACAGCTATGAGAATAAGAAAATGTTTACTGGTGGTTATTTTGCTTGTTGTTTCGTAGTCAACAGGCAGTGATGTATCGTAGACAATATATATTTCATACATAGTATTCTAATAAAATCTCTCAAGCACTGCTTACTGGGCTATGTTCAAAATGGACCTCAGTTAGTTGTTTGAGGCATTGCCTACAGTAAAGACAGAATTACTTCTGTATTGAGCGTTAAAGGGCGTTTTCTTTCCTGAAAACATGGCTTCCCCATTTCATGTAGCTGGTTTCTATCAAGGAGAGCACATATGGACAACTAATAAAAATGAACTCACTCTGTGCTGTTTGGAGTGCCCCATGTGCTGTGACTGGTGTCGCCCACTCTGCTCTGAGCTCTGACTGGTAGCTGTGGAGCCTGTGTCTCTGGCCCTCGATGAGTCCGATTTTACGGATGAAGATTCAGATCCAAAACCTGGTCCTGCGCCCTGGACTGAGGAAGGAGGAGAGTTGTTTGGCCTTCGCTGGTCCGACTCCTGGTGCATCTGTTGAGGGAAGTGCTGGGGATGAGGATGTTGCTTGTGGACCTGGTGTTTTCGATGGTGCCGCTTTTTGGGGTGGCTGGGTTCAGGACTGGTGCTGGTTCCATCTGTTAAAAGGGGGCCATATCTGCTGAATCGCTCCCCAGGCAGTGAGCCCCCAGTAGGCGAAGACATCCTATCTCTTTGGCTTAGGCTTCCAGGGTGAGGATGCTGAGATGGTGGTGGGCTACCTTGATGGCTCCTTGCTGAATATGAGATCAGTTTTTCAGGATTAGAGGAGTCTGACTGTTTTCTAGAGCTGTTGCAAGCTTTCACCGGTCTGCCGGCCTGCTTTGGAGGTTGTGCTGTTTCACCTTCTGTGGCCCTTCTGTGCTTCTTGGGTGGAAGCTGGGGCTTGACAGGTCCAGATGTAGGAGCAGGGGCAGACATCTTTTCTGTAGTTTTGTCACAGTTCACTCCAAAGGTGTTGAGATCTGACGGACTCATGACCTGTTTGGTGATCTCATCTAGAAAAGCTGAAAACTGCAACTTTCCCTCTACAAAATTTGCCCTCGCTTGCTCTATCTCAACTTGAGTGACCCCTTTCCCCTTTTGCCCACTCTGTCCTTCGCCTTTAGTGACTCTGGGGGATATCACCTCCATCGACTTAGCTTTGCGTATATCATTATGATGCTCTTTCTTTTTGAGTATCCCTTTGCTGGGTAACTGGGTGGAAGAAACTGCCCTCTTAGGACCCTTGGGCACCCCTAAAACAATGTTTTCCTCACTGAAAGCCAAACTTCGGTTCAAACTTGTTGTTTTATACAAAGGCCCATAGTTTATGTGTGATACTTTGGATTCTTTTCCTGCAACATCCCCTTCATTGCACTGTAGGAAGCCTTCATCACTCCGACTGTGGCCTCGGTTAAGGACAGAGTAACCATGCCTTCTGCTCCTTTGTGTGTCATCATGTAAGCTGCTACCAACATTTCCTGTCGGGTCATGTTTGACCGTAGCAAACACAATGGGACCACTGCTGTCATCCTCCCTCAAATTTCTTCGCACATCTGAGATATTTGAACAGGACAGGGAATGCTGGGGCCGCTCCGCATGTTGAAGAGAGATAGTATCATTTCCACTTGTCTCTGTGTACCAGGAGGAGTAGGATGAGGAGGAAGAGCTGGAGGAGAGGGAAGAGGAAGAAGAAGCCCTGGAAAGAGTAACCGAGGTGTAGTGGTTGTAAAGTTTTCCATTGTCTTCACCTTGGTGAAACTGATGAGGATGGTGCTCATCGTGATGACCACTGTCATGGAGATAATGACTTTGCCTGTGGTGGCGATGGTGACCTTGGCTGTCGTCTGTGTTTCTGCCATTGTCGTCAATCTTTGCGTACCTTCATCAAATGAATTCATTGTGAATATGCGAATGTTCACACAAACAGTTTGAAATCATTTATAGTACACCCATTGTAATGAATTGCATGTGCTTTTTTAATCCTAAAGCTGCAGATCATCAAACTCTTTTCACTCTCTCTCTGAATGAATGAAGCCACCCTACCTGTGCAAATGATGGTCTTGTTGTTGTTGAAAACGATGATGATGATGGTGGTTCTTCTGAAGTTTTATCTCATCCGGTGCAGAGGGGCTGTGAACAGGTTTAAAAAACTTCTCCATGACCTGTCCCTTTCCTGATTCCAAGGCTTTTGATGGAGTTGTGCACAGATGTAGTATGAGTAGAGATCGCTGACAGTAACCTGTTGTTGGCTCTTAAGCTCTATATATTTCCTACTGCTTTCTTCTATTCAACTAAAGCTTGGTTGAGGATGTCACCGCCAAAAACTGAAATTTTAAGCTATTCTGGTTGGAAAAACAGATAAAGCATCGGATGAGTTAGTGAGAAATGACAATATCTAATCTGTTTAAGGAATTAAAATCTTAATGTTCAAATAGTATCTCTAGGAAGTACTCAAAATTATTTGATTATCATTATTTTCTAAAGTATTTAGCTGTCTGACTTTGGACATGCATCTACCCATATGAAGCTCATAAGCAGAAATGTATGATTCCCAGTGTGCAGCTTGATTTTGCATCATGCCTGACGTAACAGCTGAGTACTGATCGAACCAGCTGAAAGAGCAAAAGCTTTGTCCTCACACTGGGGACAATTGAACCAAGCCCCAGGGAACAGGATCCATACCAGTCATTGTAAAACCTTTTTTTTTAAAGACACTGGTAAACCATGCAGTTTATGTGTGTGGGCTTGTGTTTAATTTCTTCTTTCTTATAGTAATCTTTCTTCTTCTAATCATTTTCAGCTACTTGAGTTCATTTTGACTGAAAAAACCCTATGAGCATTAAATTAAACTATTGAACTGCCCTCTGTTCTCATTGATTTTATAAGACTTTCTGCAACAGTGGAGCTGAGGTCTGCATAATTGCATTCACAAGTAACATGAGTTTTTCCTCCCATCTACAATGAGAAGCTAATCTGTGCAATCAGTACTTGAAATTAATAAAATAATTAATTAATTAATAAAAGGCTATCTTTCCTGAGTATGTGTGACTATGACTTCTCTGGTGACGGTGGCAGAGGCCAGGACACTGAACAAACTGATGGACATCATGGCCGACAGCAGCCACCCTCTGCACACCGTCATCAGCAGCCAGAGGAGCCTGTTCAGTGACAGACTGCTGCTTCCCAAGTGCCGGACCAATAGACTTAAGAACTCTTTTGTCCCCCACGCCATCAGACTGTACAACGCCTCACTGGGGGCGAGGAGGTGACACAGGACAGGGGGAAGAGAGAGAGATCACATACACATACACTGTACTTAATCTGTATTTTCTGTATTTTTTGTATTTTTATTTATTTATTTGTATATTTTTGCTTAAACTGATTCTAACTTGACACTGTAAGCTGCTGGTAACCTTAATTTCCTGAGGGAGTCTTCCCAAGGGATCAATAAAGTACTGTCTAAGTCTAAGTCTAAGTCTATTGTTGGGCAATGACAGAGATCGATACATTGGTGTTGGAATGGGGCTGAAACTCAGCCAGAGGACATATCCTAACCATCAAACTGCTGTTGATCAATGGTCAGCCACTATGTTACAATTGGTTGCATAAGGGATGTTGCCCAGACTTGTTTTAGTTATTCTTACCAAACATGTGGTTGACAACTAGAAAGGGAGGGCAAGATTTTAGCATGGGAAGAAACGTGACTCACAGCACGTACTTCCAATGCACCCCCTGCTGGTTACCAACCGTAAATTCAGACCTGGCCTAGTAATTTTCCATCATGTCACAGAAACGTAGTCTGGTACTGGATGTTTCTAGATACTTCTAGTCTTTTCTAATATATTTTCAATGAGCACCAAAACGGTATAAATGTACTTATTGAATCAAACACTAACTTGGTAAGAAAACCTAATATTAGAGATCTGAAAACAGCTTCAGACAGGTCGCAAATTACCAGAAATAGTCATGCTTGCACAACTGTAGAATTAGATTAAAAGGGATGCAGCTTTAATGACAATCCACCCAAGTTGAACTGGATGAGTTGGCTGTTTCTTTTGTTCTTTAATCACAAACTGCATATCACTGCAGTAAAAGGAAAGTAGAAAAATCCAGTTTGATCCGGTTTGCGAGGGCGTGTAACAGAGGCTAAGATTAATCCGCGCATCTCTTGCTGTGACGTCAGCTGTTTTGAACGTTATACCCTTTGTTCAAATACATGTTTATATTGGAAAATTGCATTTGATCTCTAATTTATTTACGCATAATTATTCGATGGTTTTCTGGGCTTTGCAATTGGGAGAAAACATCTTCAAAAGTGCATTGCTCTCCCTCATTGTTTGTGTTCTGTGTTTTAATACAAACGAGCCTGAGTGTATCACTGCTATTATAAACCTATATGCCTACATATTATGGGCGTGCTTTATTTATCTCTTTCAAAATGTTAGTTTTGTTTTGAGTCCGATTCGACAGAATTGTAAGCTTTCACCTAGCTTAAAACAGGGTCTAACTTCTTGTCGGATGGATATCTGTAGTGTCAATAGCCCCATCACCGAATAGTATAAATACAGAGGACGCCATTTCATCGCCCACTGCATCCACACGATTTCTACAGGCGAGCGATCGGGCCAGAGACAGGAAAATCAGGTTTACTTTTCCTTGTACTGTCGGAGGAACTTAAATAGATATGAAGAATTGTGTATTCGATGTTATTAGTTTACTATTTTAATGTATTGAATCTTGGATTCAGTTTTCTCGAACTTTAGGCCCTGCCTGTATTGAAACGGCTTCAGTTTCTAGATGCAGTTTGATTTTTTTTAATTAATTTTTTTTAACTTGATCTTTTTCTTTTATCATCACGAATCAGCGACTAAGTTTGAAATTAAGAGTTGAGCGGTTTTGGTGTACTTGAGTGTAGTTGAGCTAACGTCATGTTAATAGTTTTTATCTTCATTGGAAAATAACTAACGGTTGCCAGCCCATGATTTGGGGAAGATTTATGACGGATAGCAGTTCTATTTTTGCATATGTGTCTTGTAACGTAAATATATCAACCTATTGGTTAAACATGGGAGCCGTGACGTAAAACGAATATCTCTCCGCTATTGGTTGAATCAAAAAATGCCGTCGTGACGTCCTAGGCAAAACAAAGGGAGTGGTCTGTCTTTTAAAATGACCCACCCATAATGATCGCGTGTCCCTAGAAATAAAATACCTTTTAATATGGCTGAATAGATTTAGGAAAAATGGAAATGATCAAGTTAACCGTGGTCATGGCGATCGGAACAGTAATGAGTCGCGTAACCGGACTAAAGTAGAACAGGGACATGGTTGTACGCAAAGAAACTCAACCCAGACTGTCAAGCGGCGTAAAGTACGGTTAAAAAGAATGTAGGTTCGAAAATATTAGCCTTAGGACTAATGTAAGCCATGAAGTCTTGATAATACCTACTTATTGTGGCTTTTTTTTTTTTTTTAAATCTTGGCTATTTCTTTCAGTAATGGAAGTTAGGGGAAACTACCGTTTTTTTGTCGTTGTCGAACACATCAGCTTTTACGAAGTTACAAGTTGAATGATTAGGCAGTTCCGTAGAGCCTTCATTTTTTTCACTTTTTTTGTTTGGTTTAAAGAAGACAGAAGATTTTTTTTTTTCGTGGAAAATGGACTGAGTTGTCGAGGGATGAATGGACTTAGTTATTGTGAGGAAGAATGGACTTAGTTATTAGATGAAGATCACGAGACCAGCGTGGGACACGGGGCGAGGACCAGTGACGCCAGGCAGGGAAGGACCAGAGGGCGAGGGAGGAGCAGATTGGAGCCAGGCAGGACAGGACCAAAAGGGGCAGGATGCAGCAGGCGCTGTCGGCGAGCCAGTCACAGGGCGTGATGCAGCAGCAGGCGCTGTCCACCAGAGGGAGCCAGTCACAGGGCGGGATGCAGCAGCAGGCGCTGTCCACCAGAGGGAGCCAGTCACAGGGCAGAGTAGCAGAGGCCAACGCTGAAGTGGTTCCAGAGAGCCAGCCGATGCTGAGGGTGGGACGGGTGCAAAGTCTTCTAGCATCGCACGTTTAAAGCGGGTCCTTGGTTTGTATGTCGGGTAGAGGTATCTGTAATCGTAGGCCTTTAGTATTTTTTTCACCTTCAGAATCAACTGTTTTGAAACAAAATGTCTCGCACAGCTCTCTCTTCCTCTTTTCAGGCAAGCCGTGTAACGCGTTTTGTACCATGGTCCCCTCTCCTCTTGTGTGCTGACATGTTGTGGTGGTGTCCTTTCGTGAATGCCTTGGTAGTGTGCTGACAAGAGGAACATCTTAATTGGACTTCTACCCTCTGCGATAAGAAGTAGTTCCCCATCTGGAAGGAGGCAGCCCTTTTGTTGTTCAATAGGTCTTCCCCAGAGAGGCATGCAGCGTTGGCGTGTGAGAGTGGATGATCGTCTGTGCTGCCATATGACGTAAAAATTCAGCGACCCTTCAGTACAGCTACCCCCCCATTGGTACAATTCAGCTACATCTGCCTCTTAACCCAAGCAGTGAGTTCATGCATGAAGTGTACATATGGGTGTAACGATCCTGTACATTAGCTCATCCTTGGTTTTGCTGTATGGTGTATGTAGTAGTATTTGCAGTCAAACCTACTTCTGAAATAGTGGCTCACCTTGGTTGGTAAAGATTGCTGGGTTGAGGGGGGTGGGGATTTAAAACATGTCTGGAGTTTCTCTTTTCACAGGCATGCCCCCTCTAAAGCTGATCATGGAAAGAATCCCTGTGCTAGCCACTCGAAACAAGTTGAGCCATCTTGCGTACTGTAGTGCTATGGATCTGGATCATTTTCATCCACTGGGTTGACAAGTTGTAGGAAGGTACTGAAGAAAAAAAAGAAAAAGAGAAATTATTCCTTCAACCATTATATCAAATTTATTTTTCCTAAGTGGGGGTTTCATGTAATTTGAGGGGTTTGGTGGGAGGGTGGGTTGTGGGGCTTTAACCAGTCTTTTCCTAGACTTTACAGCTCCACATTGCCCAATGTCAAATGGCTTGAATAGGAAACAACCAGGCCCACCTGCAAGCGTCAAGTGGACACTTTGCCATGCTGGCAACTTCAAAACTAGTCTGCCGGTGTAAAGTCTCTTGCTTCAGGGAGTGCGGTAACACGTCTCTTTACTAGAAGTCATTTTAATTGTGTACGAAATCAAGATGCCTTTTTGGGTGGGGTTTTGTATCTTTGACTCTTGCAGATTTAATGTAAGGCCCTCTTGTCAAATCTACACGTCTACGTCTGTTGCGGAAGGATTACCCCATTCTCAGGCCTGTCATTTCAATGCTTCTTCTGGAAACTGGCTTCCATCATTCAAATTCGAGTTATAGCCCTTCACTTTTGAATGCAGTTCACAATTGAGCGATGTGACAGTCGTAAGTTTAGTACTATTGTGCTTCTTTATTGGGAAGGGTATTGTGGGGAGAGGCTTTTTCCTTTGCATTTTTCAGTGTGCTGTGTCCTGTGCGCTTTCCAATTCCAAGACCATCAGGAACTTCCTAACTCATTGTATGTACAAGTTTCCTTGCGCATCGAGCTTCACGTAAGGTCACTAAATGTGTTTTACCTCAACATTTATTGTTTGGCAAGATGCCTCCATTGCTATTCCTTTGCAATTAGTTACTGTGCCTTGTATTGAAAATACAATGAGAGAACTATCTGTAAAGGATTTTACTGTTGCATAATAAATGCATAGCTTGTTGTGATTGAATACAGTTTTGGTATGCATTTGTTCTTTTTGGGGCTTGTATGGGGGGAGCTTTTCTTGTGCTTTTTCAGGTGTGACTAAAGCTTGGAGTATTGTAGAGCACGGATGTGACCTGGGCTCAAATGACTTCCCTTTCAAAGTGGAAATTTAAGGCAGATAAGTTGCATCCATCAAATATTGATGTTGGAAAGATGAACAGCTTCAGCCCTTCATGGGACACTTGCGTTTTTTATGGATTTGAGTGTTCAGATAATTCTAGATATGAAAGCTACTTCCTATTCTTGATTACCAAGTACCACTGTAGTGGGTCTTGACCATGGGAAGATTTGATGGAGCTTCATTGAATTTGCCATTATCTGCAGTAAAGCATTTTGGTAAGGATAACTACAGTCAGTTCTACGATACTGTGGGGAGGGGCGCAGGGTGTCTTCTTTTCTGCCTCTTTAATCTTACAGAACAGACCAAAGGAAGAATGCTGTCTGCCTAGGACAACACAGGAACCTTCTTGCCCTTTGAACTCCACCAACTTGCAGTTCGAACAAAATGGGTCAGGTTGGGAGTCTTTGTTTTAGAAAGGACCAGTTAGCCCTCAGCTGCTTGCCCTTGTGCAACTGTACAAGTGGCAGTTTGGTCACGTCTTATTAAAATTTGGAAGTGCGCAACTGTGCACGCTTTTTCAAATTGAAGCAGCTGAGGAAAGCTGCGCATGGTGCAGCTTAGTTTCGGCCTCCTGTGCAACGCAACTGTGTTTAGTACATTGGGTTTGGCTGGGCATGTCCCTACACTTCTCTTCACAGAAATCACAGTACAAGAATGGTTCACGCACGAGTGAAGTCCTCTAACCTGGAGCATGTAGTAAGACTTTGGCTTATCTTAAACATGACTTAAAAATGACATCTTGGAACTGGCTTTATGTTAACCTCAAATCATCAGTAACAATGCTTTACTAGCATATTCCTCTTTGGCCCTGGGGCCCTATTGCTTTGCATCTTAAGACCTCAAGATGAGTAGAACTTGAATCTTTGTGGTTGGGTGTGTTGTGTAGATCACTCTTTGTTTCAGATCATTCTCGTCTGTCCACTCCCGATCTCGCCTGCCTCTGAATGCAAAGCCATCTGTGGAAGCTGTCGGCGAATATCAGTGTTAACCCCTGAATGAAGTACCAAACCCCCCCCTGTGCGCTTGAGCTTATATCTTGACCCCCTCCGTCCCCACCTGGTGTCCCTCGCAGAAGCCCGGCTGTCTTTGTGTTTGTGTGCCTTCTTCTTTTCCCTTTGGTTTCTCAGGTCAAATTGCCAAAATTTAGTCATCTTGGATGGCCATAACCTGTGGAACACTGAGAATCCTGTCATTTTAAGATCAAGAGCTGCAAGCTTGTTTCTAATACTGCATCACTTCAGTCTCGTGGGTTCCAAGTTAAGTAATTTCGGTTCCCTTGATTTTATTTTTCCTTAACATATCATGGCTTTGATGTAACTCAACATATTGCATGCATCTCAGCTCTGCATAACATTTTATTTGCATTATGCAACATAATCATGAAATCGTTGTCAAACATTGCTGTAGTGTATGGTCCGGGGTCTCTTGTTTTCCCCCTCTTGTGGGTGGGTGGGAGGGCAAAAAAACTCTTCTCTCTCTCCCTTTCAGATTTCTCGTTGAACATAACTTGCTACTGAGCCAGGCAGCTTGCACATCTGCAGTGTCATCTCAGTGGGATGCATCTAGTCTTTGATACATTGGAAGAATTAAGTGTCTCTCAGGAAGAGTAGCCGTGGTATATGTTCAACAATGGCTGCGGTAAACGCTAAACTATCCTGAAACATTTCGTGTCATTGGTGTAGCACGGGGTTCTTGTTCGGGAGCGGGTGGGCTGGGGCGGTTAAAATTGTCTTGTCTCTTTTTTCCCCATTACAGCTGTAGCTTAGCAAGAACACCTTCACTGTTCACCTTCAAGTCCTGCCGCCTTGCAATGGGAAACCGCTTTGCGTATCACCAGGGACGCTGGTATCGTGGCTTTGTTTACAGATAAAGCAGGATTCAGTCGTACACCTCTTCAATGTCCCTGTGGGGAAATGCTGGGGAACGGGGAAACGGTTTTCTGTCTTCTAGTTTCAGCCTCGCGATCAGGAGAAATCCCCATATGGTGACAGGAAAATGTAGCAGCCAGGTGTTGAGGGTTTTCTTTTCCTGGGGGAACAAACTTTGTTCCCTCAGGTTTTGCTTTTGCCCATTACAGCAATTACAAAAAAGCAAAAGACTCCGGTGGTGGCACTCCTGACTTTTGTCTGGATGGGGTTCAATTCCCTGCGGTGTCTTGCTTTTGTGCTCAGTGGGCTGGAAAAACTGACAGTAAATGATCAGTAACTGTTTCAGGGTCATGCAAACTTTATAAAGGGCTTTAGGAAGTTCACCAATGTTGCCTCAAATGATCAATAAAAGATTTATAAACTCTTCCATGTGTCTGCTGCATTCATTATTTTAGGAATATGTTGGAATGGCTTAACTCTGAAATGTGTTTCAACAAGGTGTGTGCAGCTGTCCACAATGAGTCAGACTTGGCAGGCTTGACCTTTTAAATATAGAGATGACATGCCACTAATGTATCGGCTCAGCAAAAAATGCATTCTTTTGGTACTTTCTGGCCACCTGAGTGTGTGGGTCACAAATTTTTTTTTCCTTTATGAAAGCAAGATATGACAAAATTCCTAGATGCAATTCAATAACCTTCAAGAACTATCCCTGAAAACTCACAGAAAAGAAATCCTGCAACGCATTGAGTTGATGAATGAACATTTAAAATAAATTCTGACTTGGAGCTCATTTTAATTGTAGAAACCAGTTTAATGTACTGTATTCTCATTCACGTTGCATTTCCAGCAAATAATTAGGCTCCTTGGTTTCATGTTAGTTTATGGTCAATTTCAGATTTTACTTTGTAAGTTTTTACAATAAATGTAATATATGCATCTATTTTGTAAAAGTGACGTCATACACAAACTATGTACAGTTTATTTACTTCCAAAACAGCAGTGGTACAAACTCTGAGAAGGAAATATATAAATAAAAACTCCAATATCCATTCATTTGTTATATCAACTAGTATGTTTACATGTTACAATAAATATGAGACACATTTACATTGAAACACAAGATTTAACAAAGGTAAAGGGTGGGTATTGAACTTTATATCTGGTTTAATAAAAAAATCCAATTTTTTTTTCATAAATATTAGTGCATGGTATGCATTATGCCAGGGCCTATGGTGATTCTTCAGAATTTATTGCACACTCCTGATTATTAAAGATTAAATTACATGGACTTCCTTGAGACGTCTATTATATTGTTTTATCTTGTAAATTCTATTATCTTTTACCCGGCAATTTAGTGATTTATTTTCTCCATCAGATCTGTTTAAAACGTCTTCAAAGCATGACTCGAACTGGCTTGTGGAACCAATGCTCCCAGCCATGGTTCTGGGGGAGCAGTTTTCAGCCCGTGCCATTTAGTTGTGCCCAGCCATATTTAGGCTCTTCCAGCCAGTGTAGTTGTGTTTGTTAGATGAGGTGTGGAGGTTAGAGGAAATGTGGTCCTTTTTTGCCAGGGATCCTGTCAAAGACTTTTCTTATGAAATTCTCCCCGACAGCCCAGAAAAGAGTGGAATATGGACTCTTCATCGAGGGAAAAGAAAGGTAAAAGCGACCGACTGCCACTCAGCCTCCCGCTAACGGTTAGCGTTAGCTCGTTTGTTTAGAGAGGCCTGTCAGCGGACTGGCAAATATATCACCGGGAATTGACTGATAGGTTCTGCGTCAGACACGAAACTGTCTTTTTCTGGTGTTTTCCAGCCCACTGCACACCAATGCCAGTTGTATTTTCAGGCCTGCCTGTGTCGTGTCAGTGCTTCCAGGCTTGTGTGTATTTGCTCAATTAGACAGACACGCATTTCTCGCCACGTCACCCCGTCTTCGGCGAGTTATAATCACCTTATTTTAATAGGATATGTGCTTATGCTCTTGTCACATTTATAAAGGACATGTTCCAAATTACTGACAATAACAAAGCACAGTGTAGCACACAGTGGTGATTATGGCGTCTAAGAATCTGAAAGTAGCCAGGGACTGTCATCATCAGCACCGACTTCCTGCCCTCATCGTTCTCCATCAGCTCTTTCGTAATTAAGTAGGGGTTTGCTTTCTTTCTTTTTTTGTTTGTTTGTTTTTTTGGGCTAACCGTGACGCATAATGTGCCGTCAGACCACCGGAGAGCCGGTGTCCGTGTTCGTGTACGAGATGGCTCAGGGGACGGAGCAGCAGACGCAGCTGGCCAAGGCTGCTTTCAAGAGGATGAAGACCCTCCGCCACCCCAACATCCTGGCCTATGTGGATGGGCTGGAGGTATGCATCCCCTTCAGTCACGAGTGTTCTGTATTTAATGGAGTTACACACACAACTTCAGCTTTTTATTCATTCTTTTCTGAGGACCTTTGTGCCTTTTGTTTCATGTTCAGCTGTGTATTATCTACTCTTTTTTTGTTGTTGTTGCATGCTTATGTTCAGAGAGAGGTGAGTGGGAACAGATTCATGTCACCTGTCACTAGTGTAGCAGTAGTTAGTTTTTGTTCACAGAAGGAAACCTCTGTTTAAAGTAAAGCCTGTGGCCGAGTGATAGTGTGAAGTTCTTTGTGTATCCACAAGCTTGGGAAAAATGTAATGAATGTGTTTGTGTGCCTGTCTGACTCCTCCAGCTGTGTACCTGAATTGATAATAGTTACAGGTTTCAGTAACAACTGAACATTTGTGCAACACATTGCCTTTCTGTTTTCACTACTTTAACTTAAGTTGTATTTATTATACAATGATAACAGTGCTATTACTTTGTATTACGATTATTGCCATATTAAAACTTGGTGCTTTATGAACCGTGGATTTATTTCTTTTGCTCTATTAAGAGCTTCACTAGAATTGATTATGTGAATTTTTTTTTTTTTTTTTACCGGATCCAATTCCATACTTGCTCATAACAGCTAATGATTAGGCAGCAAGTTGGAAGCCACTTTTTTTTATGCCACTTTGTGGGAGGCTGGTATGTGCTTGATTTGCTTTAGCTGAGAAAGTTGTGGTAATAATTTTTTACCGACATTGATATCTTTTGATACAAATGAGTTTGACTTAAATATTTGAAAAAAAATGACGCAACCACAAATAGTTTTCTTTCATATTTAGTTGGTGGCTCGCTTGTTACAGCATCATGTTAATGTCTTGTACAATAAAAGGTTTTATTTTAATTTTAATTGGTACACTAAATATGACTATATTAGTCCAGTGTTGAAGTCTTTGCACCGGCCTTCTGCTGCTCAGAGAATAGACTTAAAAACAGCTACTGCTTGTGTACAAGTCTCTTCTTGGTCTTGCCCCAAAGTGCACCTCTGTCATGTTAGAGCTTTATGAACCAGCTCGGGCTCTGAGACCCTCAGGTACTGGTCACCTGTTGGTGCCCCGAGTCAGGACCAAACAAGTAGAGGCTGCATTTCAGTCTTATGCTCTGAAACCGTCTTTCTGAAGAAGTGACACAAAAATTTACTTGACAATGTCTACATCCAGGCTTAAAACAGATCTATTTAGCTGTGCATATGCCAACCAAAGGTATTTCATCTGGACTCTTCATTAATTCATTAAAATGATTGCGTTTTTCATGATGTAAAGCTCTTTGAATTGGCTTGTATAACAACTTTGCTTGACGGATAAACTCGCCTTGCCCGATTCTCCTGCTGATTACAGACGGATAAGAGCCTCTACCTGGTAACTGAGCAGGTGACGCCTCTGGCAGTCCACCTGAAGGCGCAGGCGGACAAGGGCGGTGCTGGGGAACTGGAGGTGTCCTGGGGACTGCACCAGATAGTGGTAAGATATTTTCCGGTGAGGCTGTTTCGGCTGGTTGTTCTTCAGATGCCGTCTCCAACCGCCCTGTGCTGCCCGTGTCCCATCACAGAAAGCTCTCAGCTTTCTGGTCAACGACTGCCACCTGCTTCACAACAACTTGGGCATGTGGGCTGTGTTTGTTGACCGCGCCGGGGAGTGGAAGCTGGGCGCCCTCGATCATGTGGCCCCCGAGCAGGGTGACCCCAGCGGGGTCTCTCTACCCACCCCGAAAGCCGTTTACCCCGACATGGAGAAGTATGACCCACCAGAGATCCCCAACAGCAGTGGAGAGAAATGGTGATGCTGGAGAAAAGAAACAGCCTTTTTTCTTCTTTTTTTTCTGTGGGAGTATTTTTTTTTTTACGTGCTGATATTTGTTTTGTTATAGGGCAGGGGAGGTGTGGCGTCTAGGCTGCCTCATCTGGGAGGTGTTCAATGGGCCGCTACCTCGCACCTCCTCCCTCCGCTCACTGGGAAAGGTATCTTGACAGTGTCTATATGGAACCGCCAAGTTTTTTTGTCACCGATTTCATGGCTTATTTTCCACATACCGATCAATTGAAATAACAGTTTTTTGTAGTTTTGATGATATGATTAAATTGGTGATATGTTGTTGTTTTTCCTTTATTGTTATTTTAAAGTATGAAATTGAGTTTTTGTATGGACCAAAAAAAGAGTCAGAGTTGTTGCATTTCTTTTGCTTTTTGTTTCCACAGATTCCCAAGTTACTTGTCCCCCATTACTGTGAGCTGGTTGGGGCCAATCCACGGGCTCGGCCGAACCCAGCCCGCTTTCTCCAAAAATGCAAAGAACCTGGAGGATTCCTCAGCAACAGCTTTGTGGAGAGCAACCTTTTCCTTGAAGAGATCCAGGTTCATGATCTCACAAATAGTTTGTGTTTGACTCGCTTGTGGGTTTCCAGAACAGCAGAACACTCGTTTGTTATCTCCCTGATCTCCGCTCTGTAGATCAAGGAGCCAGCTGAGAAGCAGCAGTTCTTCCAGGATCTGAGTGACAACCTGGATTCGTTCCCTGAAGACTTCTGCAAACACAAAGTCCTTCCGCAGCTGCTCACTGCGTTTGAGTTTGGCAACGCAGGCGCCGTCGTCCTCACACCGCTCTTCAAGGTTAATCTTTAGCTCTTGACAAATTTCCCACCATTTAAAAAGAAAGAAAGAAAGAAAGAAAGAAAGAAAGAAAGAAAGAAAGAAAGAAAGAAAGAAAGAAAGAAA